>PVLD010026709.1:0-21938 GCA_004027595.1 Dinomys branickii | reverse complement strand
AATTTGCATGTCTGTATATGGGTCCATACATCTACAATTCGAAGATATCAATGGATAAAACAACAACTACTGTTGAGACCATATCACCTTGTCTATAGATTAGTTGTGATTGTACTATTTTCTATGATAATGGGTGTCTGTTTGTCAATATGTTTTTGTACTTTTATGTTTCTAAAATAAAAAAAATAAAATAAAAAAATAAAAAAATAAAAAATAAATAAAATGTACCAGTAAGCCAGGTGTGGTGGTGCATTCTTGTATTCCCAGAACTGAGGAGGCTGAGGCAGGAGGATCAGTGTGAGCTCTAGATCACCCTAGGCTACAAAATGAGCTCAAGCAAGCCTGAGCTGCATATCATATCGAGACCCTGTCTCAAAAGCACAATCAATCAATCAATAAATGTACCAATAAACTTAATTTAATAATAATAATATGGGTCATCTTCATCTCTCTCTGTGTCTCTTGCTAAAACACACACGCACACACACACACACACACACATACTCACTCACTCACACAACATACACACAAACCAAACAATGCTAAATTCTGTCTTCTTTTTTCTACTCTACTTTATCTAAGAAAGAGGACTATGATTAAGATAAAGTCGGTACGCATGTCTGTATATGGGTCCATACATCTACAATTCGAAGATATCAATGGATAAAGCAACAACTACTGTTGAGACCATATCACCTTGTCTATAGATTAGTTGTGATTGTACTATTTTCTATGATAATGAGTGTCTGTTTGTCAATATGTTTTTGTACTTTTATGTTTCTAAAATAAAAAAATAAAAATAAAAAAAATAAATAAATAAAAAGATAAAGTCGGTACGTATCCTTCAGGATCAGTCCCTATGTTGGCTATAATGCTACAGTATGCTTTCTAATTTCAGGAGTTTTTATTCAATTTTTATATGTATGTCATATTTGAATGCATCAAAGAATAAAGTTTGTCAACAACAATACCATTGTGTGCCTGGTACATAATAGAAACTTAGAAAATATATATCTAAGAACACATGAAACTATGGAATGACTGGATTTTGTGGTTAAGCATAAATTTTAAATATAGTTAATGTAAATATTTCACAATCAATCAAATAAACCTACTATAATTTGTTTTCTGTTTAATTTTTCTAGATTTATTGACAGATTCAAATCATAATAAGCTTTTTTTGCTCAAAATATTTTTATAATATTTTTTTAAATGACTTTTATTTTGGAAAATTTTAAATGCACATAAAAGCAAAACAGTATAGTGATTGGTGGGTGAGGCCTGTGGTGCAGAAGCAGCAACAGGCTCTGTGACCTTCTAGGTTGGGAGGTGAGGCCTGTTCTCACCCTACCAGCTACCTGAGGATCCCAGAGCAGCTGCCCTTATCTGGCCACCATCGGATCCATGGCTGAGACCCACACGCTTTCCACCCATGGCCTGGAGACACTGGTACTGAAGGCCAGCATTCCCCCACCATTGCAATTGTGATCTGCACCATGCATCCCAGCAATTGCCTGGGGATCCTGGGCCTAGTGGTCCACAGCCTGCTGCCATCTTGGGATAAGTTTACTACCCAGGTAAAGTAGGGTCCCTAGAGTCCTTTGGTGAGCTGCCTGGGTAGCTTGTAGCTCAACACTTTTCATCTGACATCCAAAATGACAAGATGTATGAGCAACATGTGATTTCAGAACTGAACTCCACCCAGAATAAGTCCAGGAGACACTGACATATGACAACTTGGAAGCCACATACCTGATCTCTCTGAAATGATTGCATCTGAAGTAAAGAAACAACTCCATCAAGCCACAGAAGAGATAAGATCAGAAATAATCACTCAGGCAAAAAATAAAATGACAATAATGAAAGAATTGCTCAGCGTATCTAGACAAAACATAGATAAAAGAAAATAGATAAGCATAGGCAACAGACGGAAATATTTATGAACAATACAGGAATGAGGTAGAATACATGCAACAGACTCAAAGAGATTTTCAGGAAATCAAAATTTCCACTGAAAGCTTTCAAAACTGCTTGAACGAAGCCAAAGATAGAATTTCAGATGTTGAAAACACTGTGGAAGCTAGTTGAGCTAGAATGCATGTAACAGACTCAAAGAGATTTTCAGGAAATCAAAACTTCCATGGAAAGCTTGCAAAACTTCTTGAATGAAGCCAAAGATACAATTTCAGATCTTGAAAACAGCATGGAAGTTAGTGATTGTGAAAGGAAGGATCTCTTAAAATCAATAAGGATCCAGGAAAAATCAATCCGACAGCTGTAAGATGAGGCAAAAGAAATAATATCAGTCTAAAAGAAGTCAATGAAACAGCAGGAGGCAACACAAATGACATAAAAAGAATATTTGCAGAAATAATAGCAGAAAAATTCCCAAGCATGGAAAAAGATTCTGATGTATACAGTTAAATGAGACATATAGAAATCCAATTAGCCATAACCAAAATAAACCACACCCAGACATATAATAATCAAGATCTCAGATATCCACCAAAAGAACAGAATATTAAAAGTTGCTAGAGAAAAGAAATAGACCACCTATAAAGGAAAGCCCATCAGAATCACAGCAGACTTCTCAACACAAACCATGCAAACAAGAAGAGCTTACAGATACATTACAGATTCTGAGACAAAACAGCTTCCATCCCACACTGATGTATCCTGCAAAACTACCCTTCAAATTCAAAGGAGAAATAAAATATTTCCATGACAAAAACAACTGAAGAACTTCATGAGTGCCAAACCAACCTTACAAAAAGTACTAAAAGATATTTTATACAGAGAATAAAGAGACCACAATCTCAAGAAAAACAATAGAAAGTAACCCTCAAGCAGAGCAAGCAATTAAACAGATAGCAAAAGGAAGAAACCAACAGCAAGTAAATAGCATGACAAGGATAAGCCAACATATAACAGTTATAACCATTAATGCAAATGGCCTCAATTCACCAGTCGAAAGAAACAGACTGGCAGAGTGAATAAGAAACAAAATCTCACAATATGCTGTATACAGGAAACACGCTTTACTCAAATGAAACCCATAGACTGATGTTAAAGGATGGAAAACAATTCTCCATGCAACAGGTTCCCAGAAAATAGCAGGGGTAGCAATTACATTTGCAGACAATGTACACTTCAAACCAAAAACAATCAAAACACATAAAGAAGTTCATTACCTATTAGTTAGGAGAAAGCTGCAAGAGGAAGAGATAACAATCCTAAACATGTATGTACCAAATACTGGAGCACCAAACAATATAAGCTAAATCTTAACAGACATGAAAAACCAAATAATCAATAACACTATTGTAATAGGTGACCTAAACACCTCATATTGATGCACAGTGACAGGTCAACTAGACAAAAAAACCGCAAAGAAATAACAGACCTGAACCAAATCTGCAAACAAATGGACTTAGTAGATGTATACAGAATGTTCCACCCCACAACATCAGAATACACATTTTTCTCAGCTGCACATGGGATTTTCTCGAAAATAGACCATATTCTAGTCCATACAGCATACCTACCCAAAGGCAAAAGAATTGAAATTTTCCCACACATATTATCTGACCACAGTACAATGAAATTGGAAATTAATAACAAAAGGAATTCCAAAAACTCCATAAACACTTGGAAATTAAGTAACAACCTCCTGAACAACCAATGGGTCACAGAAGAAATTTAAAAATACCTACAAACAAATGAAAATGCAAATAAAACCTACCAGAATCTGTGGGATGCAATGAAAGCAGTCCTCAGAGGGAAATTTACAGTGGTGAATACACGCACAAGGAAAAGAAAGAGAACAAATAAATAGCCTAATGCTGCATCTCAAACTTTTACAAAAACAAGAACAAGTCAAGCCCAAAGGCCAAAGAAGTGAGGATATTATAAAGATCAGGGCAGAAATTTATGCAATTGAAATGAAGAAAACACTACAAAAAGTAAACGAATCAAAGAGTTGGCTCTTTGAACAAATAAATAAAATTGATAAAACCCCAGCCAACCTTATAAAAAAAAAGAAAGGAAAAACTCAAATTCATGCAATAAATAATGAAAAGGATGAAATCTCTGCAGATGCTATAGAAATTCAAAAGACTACTAATACCAACTTTGAAAATCCTTACTCCCATAGGATAGAAAGCTCAGATGACATGGACAGATTCCTAGATATGTACAAATTACCAAAGTTGAATCAGGAAGATATAAAAATCCTGAGCAACTAAATATCAATTAATGAGATTGAAAATGTAATTAAAAACTTACTGACAAAGAAAAGCCCAGGCCATGATGGATTCACAGTAGAATTCTATAAAATATTCAGGGAAGATTTAATGCCACAACTCTTCAAACTCTTCATTGAAATTGAAAAGGAAGCAATTCTCCCTAATTCATTTCTGGAGGCAAGTATTATACTGATACCAAAACCTGAGAAAGACCCAGCCAAGAAAGAAAACTATAGACCAATCTCCCTAATGAACATAGTTACAAAGATACTCAATAAAATACTAGGAAATAGATTGCAGCAAATCATAAAGGAAATTATACTCCATTACCAGGTTGGATTCATTCCAGGAATGCAGGGATGTTTCAATATTCACAAATCAATTAATGTGATACACTATATCAATACACAAACAACAAACAGACTGAGAGAGAAATTAAAGAAACCATACCTTTCACAATAGCATCCAAAAGATTGAAATATTTAGGAGTCAATCTAACAAAAGAAGTAAAAGATCCATTCAATGAAAACTACAGTACTCTGAAAAAAGAGATTGAAGAGAACTTCAGTAAATGGAAAAATATTCCTTGCTCATGCATAGGAAGAACCAACATTGTGAAAATGGGCATGATACCAAAACTGTTGTACAGATTCCATGCAATTCCCATTAAACTATCATTAGCATAACTCACAGATCTAGAGAAAACATGCCTTTAGTTCATCTGGAACCAAAAGAGACCCAGAACAGCAAAAGCAATCCTGGGCAACAAAGACAAGTCAGGTGGAATCACAACCCCTGACCTGAAATTATACTACAAAGCTACTGTAATAAAATCAACCTGGTCCTGGCTAAAAAACAAACCTGAGGATCAATGGAACAGACTAGAAGATGCAACCACAAACACACTCAGCCACGTAATCTTTGACAAAGGGGCCAAAAAACTCAGTAGAAGAAAAATAGCCTCTTTAATAAACGGTACTGGGAAAATTGGCTTGACACCTGCCAAAGACTGAAAATAGACCCATCTATCATCATGCACTAAACTCAAGTCAAAATGGATCACAGATCTCAGTATTAAAACAGAAACACTAAATCTATTGGAAGAAAAAGTAAGCAAAAATCTTGAAGACATAGGGATAGGCAGAGAGTTCATGAACAAAAACCAAATTGCAAGGGAAATACTTCAAAGAATCAACAACTAGGATCTCATCTTACTGAAAAGTTTTTGCACATCTGAAGAAATCACCAGCAGAGTAAAAGAAAACCCACAAGTTTGGAAAAATATATTAGCTGGCTGTTCCTCAAACAAAGGTCTTCTCTCTAGAATGTATAAAGAATTAAAAAAAAATCAACCTCCCCAAATTCAAAGACCCAGTCCAAAAATTGGCATCTGAGATGAATACATACTTCTCAGATAAAGAAGTACAAATGGCAAATGAATACGTGAGAAAATGTTCAACATCATTAGTCATGCAAATTAAAACAATATTGAGATTTCATCTCACCCCAGTACAAATGGCTAGCATTAACAAAACAACCAATAACAAATGCTGGCGAGGCTGTGGAGAAATAGGAATTCTTCTGCACTACTGGTGGGAATGCAGACTGGTGAAACCACTGTGGAAATTGGTGTGGAGATTCTTCAGCAAACTAAGTCTAGAGGTCCCATTCAACCCAGCTATTCCCCTCCTGGGTATTTTCCCAGAAGATCTGAAAACATCATATCATAGAAATATATGTGCACCCATGTTTATAGCAGTGCAATTTGTAATAACTACATCATGGAAGCCACCCAAATGTCCATCCACTGAGGACTGGATAAAAAAATTATGGCATTTTTGTAAAATGAAATATTACTCAGGTGTGAAGAAAAACTTGAGGCTTTTGTAGGTCAATGGTCACAACTAGAGACCATACTCATAAGAAAAATAAATCAGATGTGCATGTGTGAGTAACATATTGTATCACTAGTGTAAGAGCCTAAAGATGTGAATGTAAATTAGGAGGTATGATAGACATTGTGAAATGAAAGGACACTGCTCAAAAGTAAGGAGCAACTGGGATGAAGGGAAAAAGAAAAGGAAGAAAGGGATAATTATGTATGTATGTATATGTAGGATAGCTAACATAGTTGTACTACTGACTTCTGTCATTTTATCATAAGGAACAGTTAATGATTAGTTGTTTGATCAACTTTGCATGTCCATGTTTGTTTTTCTGAGTACACACTTTGAAGTCATCAATATGTAATACAACAACCACTGTTAATTCCCTGTCACCTTGTCTGTAATTCAGTTTTGCTTGTACTATTCTTGTGTTACTTTGTAAATGGCTGTCTGTTAATATTTTTTGTTCTTTTACTTTTAAAATTTAAAAAAATGAAAAAGTATAATGAATTTTCATATGTCTCTCACCAAAAAAATTAAGCATCTACTGATCTCTCTACATTCTGTTTGCCTTCAGTATATTTTTTGGAAATAAAAGTTATAGATTCCATTTAGTATCTTGCATTCAAGATTTAACATCTGTCTTAGTCATTTTTTTCATCACTGGACAGAATACCCAACATTTACAACTTAAATGAAGAAGGTTTATTTTAGCTTATGGAAGAAATAATATTGTTAGAAGAATGGTATGACCAAACTTCAAGATGAACTGTAAAGGCAAAAAATGAACAGAATAAGGTCTTGGTGTAGAGAGAAGCCAGGTAGACGAAGAAAGCAGAGAAGAGAATCAAGAAATAGATCATTGAATAGTAAAAAACTAAGAATAAGTGGATACTCATATGGAAAACAGAATCTCAACTTGCTAAATGAAATCTAACTGTGTAATTAGCCAAACTGGAAAAGCTAAAATTTTAGCTTAAAAAAATTCATTACCTTGAGATAGCAAAGGTTTCTTGGAAAAGATATTGGTAAATTCATTTCCAAGAAAATATAGTTCTCTTTGAAACACATCATTAACACAGTAAAAGACAAAGCACATTGCCGAAAATATCTGTAATGCAACCTGACAAGAACTTTAATTTAGAATACATAAAAGATTCTTAGGTTTAAGGAGGGAAAGGTATGTAATAGTTTTTAAATAGGCAAAATATTTATAAATAGAAGTACAAATAAAGAGGTATATTTCATTAAAGAAGATTTTAAAATGACCAATGAACACACCAAGTATTTAGAAAATAAAATCAGAAAATATGTATTTACCTCTAAACATACACAGTAATGGATATATTTAACAAAAATGTCCTCAAGAAGATTTAGAGCAAACACAGTTCTCAGAAATTGCTATAGTAAGTTGTATACAAACCTTTTTCAAATTATCAGCTTTTATAAAGTGCAATATACACTTACTGTGTGAACCAATAATTGTAGTTCTGGGTAATTTTAGCTCTTTTACCAAAAGAAATGAAGACATGTGTCCTGCCAAAAATTTGTGGATTTATAATAGCAATTTTACTCTAAAGTTCCCCAAATATACTTAATAGATATTTAAAGTGCCCCACCCAAAACAACAAAATACACCTTCTTCTCAGCAGTACATAGGACTTCCAACAAAATAGGCCACAAAGCATGCTAAATTCATGCAAAAGAATCAAGGTTATTCTATGAATTTTATCAGATCATAGCGCAATAGAACTAGAAATTGACGACAAAAGAAACCACAGAAACTATGCAGATATATGGAAATGAAGCAAACCCTCTTATATAATCAGTGGGCCACAGAAGAACTCAAAGAAAGGAAATGAGTTTCTAGAATCAAACAATAATGCTACTACAACATATCAAACCCTATGGAACACAATGAAATGAGTCCTAAGAGGGGAGTTTATAGCTGTGGATCCTCATATAATAAAAACAGAGAGTCCAAACAAATAACCTAATGATGTACCTCAAGGTCCTACACAAACAAGGATGATCAAAACCCAAAGCTAGTACAAGAAAGAAAATTATAAAGATCAGGGTAGATTCAGTGAAATGTAGACTAGAAAAATAGAAAAATCAATGAATTGAAAAACTGCTCACTTGAAAAAATAAAAAAGGTAGATAAACCCTTGGCCAATCTCACCAAAAAAGGAAAGAGAAGACCTAAAACAATGCTATTTGAAATGAAAAAGCAAAATCACAATGGACCCAGAGAAAATTCAGTTACTTTGAGAAGCTGTAGTCTTATAAACTGGAGAATTCAGAACAAATAGGTAAATTCCTTGATAAATATGAATTAATAAAACTGAAACAAGATATTAAAACTCTGAACAGTCCAATAGGAGGCATTAAAATTAAAGAAATAATTTTAAAAATTACTAAGAAAAGGCCAGGTTTCAATGCACTCACTACCACATTCTACAGAACTGTAGGAGAGATCTAACACAACTACTCCTTAATTCTTTAATGAAGTTAAATTGAAAGCAGTACTCCTAACGACTTTCTGAGAAGCTAGCATTAGCCTGGTTCCAAAAGGAGTACTGTCTTGGTTACTTTTTTCCTGTTGCTGAGACAAAATACCCAACACTCAAAATGAAGGAAGGAAAGGTTTATTTAGCTTACAGTTTGTGGAGGTTTCAGTGCATACTTGGCTGGTTCAGAGGCAGAGTGGCACATGGCAGAGGGCAAACTGTTCAGGGCAGCAGAGCACAGCAAAAACAACCAGCAAAAGGGAGGAATGCCTGCAAGCAGCCTCTTTCCTTCCCTTACATTGTAAACAGCCTGCCCCCACCCAGGGGGCGAGTAGCTCTCACACAATCTCCAGGCCCTCCTCTTCCACAGGCTCAGGATGTATACAAAGTAAGCACCCTGGCTTCTTCCTGAGTCACTCAGCTAAACCTCTAAACTCCCCAAGTTGACACAATGTATCAACCATAACAAGTACAAATCCCAACTAGAAAGCAGAACTACAGGCCTGTCTCTTCAATGAACACAAATTCAAAAATCCTCAAGTTACTGACAAACAAAATTTAACAAATCATCTGAAGGTGGGTAACATCACCAAGTGAGATTCAACACAGAGATACAGAGATGTTTCAACATATGCAAATCAATAAATGTAATGTAATATAAACAGAAGCAATTACAAAAATCAAATGATCATCTTACTTGACATAGAAATAAATGTATAAGAAAATAGAACATCAAATCACGATTAAAATGTTGAAGAAATTAGGGGTAGATAAAAGTCATTTATGGCAAACCAATGACCAACATCATATTAAATAAAAAGCTTAAAGTTTTTCCTTTAAAATCAAGAACAAGATGAAGATGTCTGACATCACCCTTCCTGTTTCAATATAGTTCTCAAAATATTAGCCAAAACAGTTAGAAAACAGAAAGAAAGAAAAGCAATATTTACAGGGATTAAAATTGTCAAGTTACCATTATTTTCAGATGAAAGGATCCTTTACATAGGAGACCAAAAAGCTCCATGCCTAGAATTAGTAAACGAATTCAGCAATGTAGCAGGGTACAAAATAGGTACACAGAAAGCCATAGAGTTCCTGAACACCAATAATAAGCTGACTGCAAAAGAAATTAGAAAAATAATAACACTAAGAAAAAATGAAATACTTAAGAATTAATGTACCAAGGAAGTGAAAACCCTTTACAATGAAAACCACAGTAGTCGGAGAAAAGATATCAAAGAGGACAAAAGAAAATGGAAAGGCATCCCCTGCATCTGGATAGGCAGAACCAAATGGTCAAAGTGGCCATACTTCTAAAGCTGATTTCAGATTTAATGCACTGCCAGTCGAAATACCAATACCATTCCTCACAGAACTAGAGAAAACAATCCTAAAATTCATATGGAACCTAAAGAGACCTCGAATAGTATGAATAATCCTGGGCAACAAAAGCAAAGCGGTAAGCATCAGAATCCCAGCTTTTAAATCTATATTACCAAACCACAGTGGCAAATACAGCATGGTATTAGGCACAAAAATCAATAACAAAAATATAGACACATGGATCAGTGGAAGAGAACAGAGGATGTGGAAACAACTCCTGGCACATTCAGCTGTCTGCTCTTTGACAAAGGTGCCAAAAGGTATGCTGGAAGAAAGACAGCCTCTTTAATAAACGACGCTATGAGAACTGGCTATCCGGACTCAGTAGACTGAAGCTAGAACTGTCTCACCATGTGCTACACAAAACTCAAAAGGGATCAAAGACCTAAACATTTCACTGCCCTAAAGTTCTCTGCACAATGGCATGGTTTGCCTCTCCACTAGCTGTGCTTTAAATCCAAAGACCTAAATGTTAAAATAGAAACAATCTGTTGCACGATAAAATAGGGAAAACTTGAAGACACAGGCCTACACAAGGACTTTCTGAACAGAGCCCCAAGTACACAGGATAATACTGATAACCAATAAATAGGATCATATCAAATTAAAAAATTTCTGCAATGCAAAGAAAATAATCGAGTGAAGAGAACCTACAGAATGGCAAAAAATTGTTATCTATATATCAGACAGAGGACTAATATTTATAACATATAATAACTCATTATTAGACCCCCAAAGTAAAAGACCCAATCAAAAAGTGGGCAGGTGAAATGAACAGACACTTCTCAAAAGAGATACAAATGGTCAATAAGTATATCAAAAAATATTCAACATCTCTGAGCTGTTAGAGAACTGCATTAAAACCACATTGAGATTTCATCTTACTCCAGAAAAAAATGGCTATCATCAAATAATAACAAACACTGGTGAGGCTCTACAGAGAAAGAAACACTTCTACATTGCTTATGGGATTGTGAACTAGCATAACCATTGTGGAAATAAGTGTGGAGAGTCCTCAGTACACTAAGAGTAGAAATTCCACTTAACCCATGTGTTCTTCTAAGCATCTTCTTGAAAGAATTAAAGACATCATATTACCATGATACATCCATACCCACGTTTGTAGCAGCACAATTCACCATAACTAAATATTAGAAGTGACCTAGGTGGATAAAGGAAATGTATTCATCACTAGGTGAATTCACCACTAGGTGAGAAAAATAAGTGTGTTTATACATAATGCAGTACTATGGCATAAAAAGGATAAACTTGAGTCCTACGCAGGAAGCTGAATGCACTTTAAGACTATAATGTTAAGTGAGATATGTCAGACACGCAAGCTTAAAGACCTAATGGTTTCTCCTACACGAAAAACCCAAGTGTAAGTGAAGGCCAAACTAAGAGAAAATAGGAAGCAGGGAGGTAGATCTTTTACAAATGGGAAGAGAACCAAAGTGGAAGGGAGGAAGGAAAGTGGGTAGGGGAAGAGATTAAGAAGGACTAAGATATGCAATGGACATGTACCAACTCCCCACAAGAAATGTGATCTTTATGTACTAAAAACATAAATACTGCCAATAAAATATACAGATTAAAAAAAAGTAAGGCCCTAATATTGAAAAAGTATGATAACAATAGTTCATATATTTATGAAGAAACAGAAAAAGCACTGTCTAAGTCGTAAGCTTTAATTTGAACTGGGTAACTGATAGGGTTTGAATCCCCCAAACGCCTTGGGAAGCCAATTAGGAGAGGTGGACAAATAAGCATGTACCTGAAACAAGGTGAACCAAGCATAGGGGCACCTATGGCGTCACAGGGACGCCAGAGCAAATGAAAAGCATCTGACAGGAGTCCTGACCGTACAACAGCATTACTAGTAATTGTCATTAAGATTTCATGCTGGAAATGAGATTTAATTGAGCTCAACAAACAGAAAATCAAAAAACAAAACAAACAAACAAAAAAAAAAACAGCTGAACACATAATATTCTATGCATAATTTTCCAGCAAACAAGGATGTCCTGGTGAAAAAAATAAGAGAAAAACTATAGAATACATTGAAGAAGTACCATTGAAGTGGAAGAGTGATTGACATGTTACAGGGCAGGGGTATAGCTCAGTGGCATAAGCACTTGCCTGGCAAGCGCAAGGTCCTGAGTTCGATCCCCGGTATCGGAAAAAAAAAAAAAAACAATGACATGTTACCAGAAAAGTAGTGAGATAAGATGGTGACCTGCACTACTGTAGAGACAGTCAGGACTTCCCTGAAGTGACTGGAGAGACCTTGACGGATCAGCAAGACAGACGCTTATAAAAGGCGTGGTTCTCTCTGGAATTCAGAAGGACAGGATCGACCTATCAGCTGGAAGAGAGGCTAAGTCAAAAAGAGAATTTGAAGTACGGACCTGAGAAAAGAAATATAGTATAGATTATAAGTGAAATCATGGGAGTGAACATTTTGTCCTAGAAAACGGGACCAGCAGGCACCAAGATGATTTGTTTTGAATGGTCATTCATTAATTTCTCTTTTTTCTTTTCCTTTTCTTTCCTTTTAAAAGTATGTACAGAATTTGAATATCTTTAGGCAGATCATGCATCGCCACATGACTACAAACTGCAATATGCCCTGTACTATTTTATTGGCTTATTTCGTACAACTATGCTATTTGGTTGCTTCTTGTTCACTAAGCCTGACACGGTAAGGCTCACACAGCTTTGCATCAAATCCTTGCCGTTGCTCTTGGGAACGCATTCTTTTGTTTCCCATTATGATCTCTCTACTGTGTTACAGCTGACTTTTAGGAAACCTGAAGCATTACACATTTATCTCTAATACTCTATCTGTCGTGAATTCTGTTGCTAGATTTAAGAGCTCCTTAGTTGTCAACTTTATTGATTTTTCTACAGAAAGGGATTTGGATGTTACCGGCTGAATTGAGCAGTTCTTTGTTCATCTTTCTCACTGATTTCTGTTTTTGTCTTTATTAATTCCATTTTTATCCATGAGTCTAGCAGTGTTGCTGAACTGAATGCTTAATGATATATTGTGAGTCTTTAAAATAGTACACTTGCGGGTATGTATTTTCCTTTGATAAACGTATTCATAACTATGTAATTCTATGGGGGTTTTTTGTACAGATAGAGATCATACTAAGCATTTTCAATAAACTACCTAATGTATGGTTAAATCAGTTACCCAAGTTTGAACATTCAGTAAGGACAGATTTGGGCTTTAAATCCAAGGATGACCCAGTATGGAGAAGTACAGTTTTTACAGCCCTCCCACACTCAGAGAAATGTTCACTTGCAGCCAGAAATTTTTATTTCCATTCAATTTAAGAATTTATTCTGAAGAAGCATTTTAAACAATTTTCTGGTTTGTGAATTTATCTTTGTCACTTTTCTTATTAAACTCAAAATATTAATGCTGTGAAATACATGACTAGAATGATTTCCAGCTTTTACAAAGTACAAATAGTTTATCTAATGCACATTTTACATAAGTATGCAGCTTATTTTCATTATTTACATAAAAATAACATTAATTATCTAATCAATAGCTTATGAATTTATATATATATTTGTCTATGTGATGTGTTCATTTAAAAACTCTTCATTTCCTTCACTGCAATTACATATTTTCAATGCTCCAGATTTTTTCAATTCTAAAATTCAAGAAACAATCACTTCTTTTAGCTTTAATAATTTAAAACATACCTGTTTTCTTGTGTAAAATTCATAACAGTGCCAGGCGTGGTGGCGCACACCTGTAATCCCAGCACTCAGGAGGCTGAGGCAGGAGGATCATTGTGAGTTCAAGGCCAGCCTGGGCTACAAAGTGAGCTCAAGGCAGCCTGAACTGCATAGCGAGACCCTGTCTCAAAAAGACAAAAAAAAAAAAAAAAAAAAAGAGCATTACATAGTATTAGATCATCTCGGATGGTTGTAACTTTCATTAATATAAAAATATTCTTTTGTGTAGAACTGTCTGCCTCAAATGTTATTTCACCTCATTAAATTGGCCAAAAAGCTGATTTCTGTTTGTATTTGTGCTACACAGGTTTCCACTTAATATTTTGATCTTTCTGTGTATGTTGCCACTAATTGCATTTTTAAATAAAATATTACAGTTACATTTGAGGAAAAATTAAAATCTGTGAACAGTAGCGTTCCAGCGGGAAAAACAGGAAGGAAAGTGGAAAAGGAAAAAGTAAAAAACTTGAAAGAGAGGAAAACCGGGCGCAAGTGGATGGTTTCACCACGGAAGTCAAGCACGGGAAATGCTAAGGGATCCAGGCAAAATGTCAAGTGAAGAATTGTGTGTGTGTGTGTGTGAGACTAAGGGGTCGTGGGTTATTTTCAAAATAGTTTCCACATGGTATTAGATGCAGCCATCACATCGTAGTAAGACATCAAATAAATGAGTTTGGGCAAGAGCGTAGAACAAGCAGGAAAAAACAAGAGCTGCAATGAGCGTGCCTCTGTAGAATGGAAGTGATTGGGCTAGGAGGAAGAACTGGACTATGGGAGAATTCCCAATGTGACCACTTTACGTCATCCATAAATCCTAGGAAAAACATTTCTATTGATCTCATTTTAATACCTTTGGCATCAGAGGACAATTTAAAACAAATGAATCTTGCAACCATATTCGGCCAGAGGACAGTGGCGGCGTGCTTCTCTTCACCTGAACTCCTTGATATCACTTCATTCGAGCCACGGCATCAGTGCACTTCATATGACGTTGGAGGCTTGCAAAGGATCACACTGTAATCAAACATTTAAGATAAATGGAACTTTTTACCCAGAAAGGCACCAAAATCATAATATATGAGGCAAAAATCTGTGTCTAAGAAAATTTAAGGGATTCATTTATAAGGATAAGATCTAAAATTCTAAGTAATTATAATTTGCACTGTGTCATAGTTTTATTGGTAGCATTTATTTCCTAAAGGTATATAAAATAAATGTAGTAAATCTGACAATACAATATTAAATTAGAAACTTTTGATGTCACAAGTAATGCATGCATATTTTTTCTTAGAACATGCAAATGAATATATGGTGCAAATGCATATAATAGGTTCTCAGTCTTCTCCCCTAGTTCTAATGTTTCTCTTAATTTATAAGAAAAAGCTCTATCCATTAAAATTCAATGCAAATAATAAAATAAAATACACATTTTGGTAATTGTTTCTTTTATCCATTAAATACTAACATTCTGTGTTTCTATAGCTGCCTATTTTTCTGATACAATAACAATACTATATTTTATAGAAGGAATGGGGAAGATATAAGCATATACTGCTGGAGAGAGTTTAGGTAGATACATCCCCAAAAAGAAATTAGGCAAGCATATTAAAAATTTAAAATGAGTACATATGATAAAATCCTGTGATCTTTCTTTCTTTCTTTCTTCCTTCCTTCCTTCCTTCCTTCCTTCCTTCCTTCCTTCTTTCTTTCTTTTTCTTTCTTTCTTCTTTCTTTCTTTCTTTCTTTCTTTCTTTCTTTCTTTCTTTCTTTCTTTTTTGGCACCAGGAATCAAACTCAGGACCTCGTACTTGCCAGGCAGGCACGGTACCGCTGAGCTGTATCCATAGCCTTCTGTGATCTATTTCTACACTAAGGCAAAAACTCCCACTTTTATATAGGGAAGCACACTATTCTGTTTATATGGCAAGATTGAAACAGTCTAAGTAAATGTTTTACTTATGAAATGGATAAAATGAGTAAATAAACTGACATGTTTATGATATGGAATACTGTGTAGCAGTATATATTACATATATTACATAAATATTAATATAATATTATATTAATTTATATTACTATATATTATATTAATATATTTTTATATATTACTTAACAATGGGATTGCTCTGAGAAACGTACTGTCAGGCAATTTTTATCACAGAGGATTTCCTAGAACACACCTACACAAACCTAGATGATACAGGTCAGTCACCCCATGTGGCCTCTTAAACCAATGAAGAGATGTGGTAAATTGAGATGTATGGGGCTGCTGCCTATATAATAGAGAGTATTGTTTAAAGTAAGCTGTTCAATACAAGTAGGAGTACATTCTAAAATAATAACATTCTATATTAAGTATAAATGCCTAAGCCAGTTTATTATTATCTAAGTATGGTATACAGCACATAATTACACTACCCTTATGCGTATATGTGCTTTCTTTTTACATGACTGGCAGCATAGTGCACTTCTTTCTGCCATCATCGCTACAAATGCTGCTGTGGTTCAGGTTTTGAACGCTTTCCAGAGGTACCCAGGCTGTGACAGTATTGGGACCTTTAGGAGGAGGAGCCCAGTGGAAGGTGAGTCATTGTGGACATGTGCGTAAAGGAGATGTGGGGACCAGAGGCCCTTCCTGTCTTTCTCTTTGTTTCCCAGGTGCCATAAGGAGAACGGTTCCTCCGTCACACCCTCCCACTATGTTGCTGTGCCTTTCCACAAGCCTAAAAGCAGTAGGGCCAATCAACAATGGACAGAGACCTCTATAACCAGGAGCCAAAGGAAATCTTTTTTCCTTATAACTATTTCAGGTATTTTGTCACAGTCCCAGAAGGGAAGTGCACACACACACACACTCACTCACACTCACACTCACACTCACATTGCACAGGATACAGTGCACAGGATGTCCCTATGTGACAGCGCTATTGCAGGTTTTCATAACCCTATGGTACCTGCATCAAAGATGCAGCTCCCCATGCCCTGATTGTCGCTGTGCGGCGTAGCACTAGTTTTTCAAAACAACTTGTCAAAGTTTCTGCTTCTATTTTCAAATGTAATTCACAAGGAATGTTTAAATGTTAACGGGAAAAAGGTAAGGAGGGTAAAAACAGTGGAGATGAAGAAGGGGACTGAGGCCTCTGATAAAAACCATGACAAGTGATGAAAACTTCGTTAAGAGGAGAAAAGGAAGGAGGGTGAGCATAAACACTCATGGGTGAAAAGTTTCTGCTCCGTTTTTTCCCAGCCTTCTTATACTTTAATAAGGTATGGCTGTTCATTCACTCACCTTTCCGCTTTCTATCCTTTGAAAATACCCTGTGTTCACTTCCTAGGGTTGCCGTGACGAATTACCCTATGCTGAGTACCACACACTAAGTACCTTGGAGGCCGGAAGTCTAAAGTCAAAGTGTTGTGAGCTGTGCTTTGTCCCCAGGCTTGAGAGAATCCATCCTTGTCACTAAGTATCTAGTTGATTGTAAGTTCTCTCTTCTAAGAATACTCATCATTCAATTTTAGACTCACTCTATCCCAAAATGAACTCATCAAGAGAACTTTAGCTTAATTTTATCTGCAAAAATCCTTTTTTCAAACGAGATCCCATTTTCAGGTCCTGGAGGCAGCATGTGGGCATATCTTTGAAAGGGTCACGATTAACTCACATACATTTTTTTCTTTTGATGATGTCTTACTTTCCCTTACTTCTACATTTGAAAATTATATAACTTTAGATATTGAGAAAAATATTGTTCTCAGAGGAATCACAGTACAGTGTGTACCGAATGAACAAGCACTGAGGGCAGTTAGGTATTTGGACTATTGTGTGGGATGCTATGTATCAATGAGAAAGTGAAAGGAGGATAATTTCTGAACAAACAATTAACTCTTTTTTATTTAAAAAAAACAAAAGAATGAAAACATATTAACAGACAGACATCCACTTACAAAATAGCACAAGAATAATACAAGCAATACTGCATTTCAGACAAGGTGACAGGAAATTAACAAGAGTTGCTATATTACATATTGATAACTTCTAAGTGGCTACTCATGAAAACAAATATAGATGTGAAAGATTGATCAAATAATGAATCATTAACTGTTCCCTTCATCAAAGTGATGTAAGTCCATAATAGAACTATGTTAGCTATACCATACATATATATACATAATTTTCCCCTTCTTTCTTTTCTCTTTTCCCTCATCACAGTTGCTCTTTACTTTTGAGCAGTTTCCTTTCTTTTCAGCATGTCTATCATACCTCCTAATTTTTAGTCACTCTTTCAGGTTCTTACACTGGTGAGACAATACATTGCTTATGTATGCAGGTCTGATTTATTTCACTTATGAGTATGGCCTCTAGTTGTGATCATTTACCTATAAAAGCCTTGAGTTTATCTTTCTTTATAGCTGAGTAATATTCCATTGTATAAAAATACCACAATTTTTTTATCTATGGATAGACATTTCTGTTGGTTCCACAATTTAGCTATTACAAATTGTGCTGCTATATACATGGGTGCACATATATCACTGATATGATGACAAGCAATTATCCTGACTATAAAGTTAGATTATATGAAGAGGATGAATATGCTGAGGATGATTATGCTAAGGAGATTGAAAATTATAAAATGTGAAAAAGCCTTCACATGTCAAATAACCTTTGTAAAATTTATGGGTTTTGGGGGGGCATGTATAAACAGGACTGGAAGTATTTGATTTGTTCTGATAACAATCTTAAAATTTTAAAAATATTAAGTGTGTGTGTGTATGTGTTTGTGTGTGTGTGTACTGGGGGATGAACACATATGCAAAGCATTCACTCTGCCACTGCGCTACAATCCTGTCTGGTAAACTAACTTTTCCTCTACTTTCTGAGACAGTCAGAAAAGTCAGCTACGAGGGGAGGGTCTCGCTACTGATAACGATGTTACCGACAAGCGCCTGTCTCCGGTTACTGGCTCCTGGATCATGTACCCCATTCTCCTTGCTGAATCACAAATTCACGAGAAGTAGAACTTAGAATCGAATACCTCTTTTCTCCTATTAATATTAATGAGCATATCCTCATAAGACAGAAATATTTCCTTCACTTGAACAATGAGGAAAACAGAATCAACCCATACAAGACTATTTTTCTATTGTTAGGACGAGAAAACTGTCTTCTGGCTCACGGAGCTACGAATTTTAGGAGACAAAGTAAACGCACTCCAGGGAAAAACTGGGCTCTGACAAGTATACTGTTCCCAGGAGAGACGGGTGAGTGTGAGGGAGAAGCCACACTGCCCCGAGAACACGTTCTCCACACTTGATCTTAGCCAAAAGGCCGAGAAGCGATGCGAGAACACGTTCTCTAAGCACTGTCCGCACTTCATTTTTCTCATAGATCAAAATACTCTAAGAATCAAACCAAATATTAAAAGCAAGGGCCTTCAAAGAATAAAGGAAGATGTCTGTGGGGTGTGGGAAGTTATTTTGTTACCAAGTCAAACACAGTGTAACAAAGAGCTGTAAGTGATCTGAGAAGCCGCCCGTGAGCAGTTCCGATAGCTCCTCAGCGCACCAGCCGGTCCTCTGTAAGGCGTTCGTTCTACTGCCCGCTCTGCTATTTCGCTTTCATTTTGGAAATAAATTGTGAGGCTATTGTAGGCGCTCCCCCGCTCAATCTACATATCAAAAGGGAGAGGAATAAAGAAGAAATAAACCTGTGTAGCCAAGAATGGTTTGAAAGGAATTATAGATCAAAACGGTTGCTCCAGGTAGGTACAGCTGCAGATCAGTAACAACACTCTTTATTTACAGGTCTGAAAGAGGCAGCAGGGAAAAGAAAATCTATCTCAGCTCTTTATGTGCAGCTGAGCTCTGCAAACAACACACCAAAAGAGGGAGAAAACACAATGAACTCCTTTGATCCAGTTTTTTCTTCTTCTTTTTCTGATCATATGCTACTAACTCTACAAGGTGTTTTGTGGAACACAGCAGAAGAAATAGCTTCACAAACTATGTGGCCCAGTTTTTCAAGAAAATGCAGAAAGACAAAGGGTGTTTCTCTCTCAGCACCTTCCGGCTTCACAGTGCCTATAAATATATGGAAAATCCCTGACGAATATAGTACCCAAAGTAATTTTAAGCACAAGAGCTTTATGGTGCATTTGACAGAAGACTGTCTATCAGTATCACTGTGATAAAATCAATAGAGTAATCTGATTTAATAAACATGGTAAAATAATACTACTAAATAATTATATAGCTATAATAGTAATATAGTTCTACTGTGCAAAGATAGGGAGGGAAAGTTACCCCAGTCTATACTCCGTGAATCACAGTAACCCAAATAGCCTTCAGTGCGAATAGAAAATACTTAGCTTTTCCACCTCTACTATTTCTGAAATATTATTATTATTCAGTACCTGATTAATGAGCCACAGGTACAAAAGAACAAACAATTTGAGAAAAGTGAATGTTCAGGCACTTGTTCACAAAAACAGAACATTTTAAAGAACAACTGATTTTGAAAATGTGAGAGAAATGTTTCCCAGGCAAGTGCTGACTTCAGTGATTTCTACCCAGATCAAAATTCAGCTGGGTGCTCTGCCGGCCACCGCTGCCACAAACCTGCTGTGAGCAAACACAGGAGGGAATCAACTTACATGGAGGAAAAGTTTGTTTTGGCTCATGTCTTCAAACGCTCCAGTCCATGGTTGTTTGGTCCTGTTGCTTTGAGCCCAGGGCCGCACAGTGCATCTTGGCAGGAACATGTGACAGAGCAGTCCTTCCCACCTCGTGGTGTCTGCAAAGGAAAAAAGTAAATAAAGGGCTGGGATCCTGATATCCCCTACAACGGCACACTTCAGGGACCTGTCTTCTGCCTTCTAGATCCCACATCCTAAATGTCCCACTGTTATGGTTTGTGTCTGGATGTCCCCCCAAAGCCTCATGCAGTCACAAGGCAGGCTTCTAGAGTTTTTGATTGATCCATGGTCCAACGCTGGGATTATGGGTATGAGTGCTACACCTGCCCTGAGGTGGAGAGCCTGTGTACAATATAAGGGAAAGAAAAAGACTTACTTTCCCATGGCTCCTCCCTTTTGCTTTTGTTGCTTTTGCTGTTTTCTGCCACCATGAACTGTTGCGCTCCGCCACATGCCACTCTGCCTTGGAGCCAGCTGAGTATGACCTGAAACCTCCACAAACTGTGAGCTAAATAAACCTGTCCTTCCTTAATCCTGAGCTACAGGTGATTTGTCTCAGCAACAAGAGAAAAATAACTAAGACACCCACCACTGCCAGAAGTGCCACAGTTTGCTGACCAAGTCTTTAATGTGCATTTGGGGTAGGAAAATTATCTAAATGATAGCTAATAGAATATCATCATACCTATTTTTGTTCCTCTTTAAAATTGTGTCTGTCACAGTCTTATTTTTTCTTAATCTAGGTGAGAAAAGATTCCGTGAATTTCCATGTAATAGTAAATTTTAAAATCATTTTAGTTACAATTTTAAGATGATCTTGAAAAACTGCTAATATGTCAGATATTACATGTGTTCTTCTCTTCTGTGAAAAATAATTTTTATACTTGCTGAATAGAATAATTTCACATACGAGAAAAATAAACTTTTTTTTAAATTTTTTTTAATTTTATTTTAAAGACAAAAGAATGGAGACATATGAACCAGAAAAGCCATAAACAATACAGAAAATACAAAGTTATACAGAATATAGTAGGGAATTAGAACTGGATGTTGTATTACATAGCTATCTTCCCATTAGTTAACACAAAAACATTAAAGGAAATACCAAATTATAGAGAAGATAGTAGGGAATTTGCACTGGATGCTGTATAATATAAAGTTATCTTCATTTCTGCTAATACAAAAACGACTGAGGAAATACAGAATTATAGAGAACATAGAAGGGAATTAGCTCTGGATGCTGTCCTACATAATGTTACCTTCCCCTTTGTTACTCAGGTTACACAGATGATGGCCCTTTTGATCATTCAGTTTTTCTCCTCCCTCATCTCCGTTGCCCTACCACTCAATCAGTCATCTTCCCTGTGATAATAACTGTACTCCTGGGTTTATCTATATCCTTGGACTCTCACCTTGGGAAGAGATATAGCTGCCTCAGACTATACTATAACATACAGGGGTGTA
>PVLD010026708.1:0-21814 GCA_004027595.1 Dinomys branickii | reverse complement strand
TGCTGAATTTGTCAATTAATTCCAGGAGTTTTCTTGTGGAGTTTTTGGGGTCCTCCATGTATAGTATCATGTCATCTGCAAATAGTGATAGCTTGACTTCTTCCTTTCCTATCCTTATTCCTTTTATTTCTCTCTCTTGTCTGATTGCTCTGGCTAGTGCTTCCAGAACTATGTTGAATAGGAGTGGTGACAATGGACACCCTTGTCTTGTTCCTGACTTTAAAGTGAAAGTTTTCAGTTTATGTCCATTTAGTATGGTGTTGGCTGTTGGTTTGTTGTAGATGGCTTTGATCAGACTGAGGTAGAGGCCATCTATTCCTATTTTTTCTAAGGTTTTTAACATGAATGTATGTTGGACTTTATCGAAAGCATTCTCTGCATCTATTGAGATGATCGTGTGGTTTTTGTCTTTGACTGTATTAATATAGTGTATTACATTAATTGATTTCCGAATATTGAACCATCCCTGCATTCCTGGAATGAATCCTTCCTGGTCGTGGTGTATAATTTTCATTATGATTCGCTGTAATCTATTTGCCAGTATTTTGTTGAGTATCTTTGCATCTATGTTCATTAGCATGATTGGCCTGTAGCTCTCTTTCTTGGTTGGGTCTCTCTCTGGTTTTGGTATCAGTATAATACTTGCCTCCAGAAATGTGTTGGGGAGAGTTGCTTCCTTTTCGATTTCATTGAAGAGTTTGAGGAGTGTTGGCATTAGATCTTCTCTAAATGTTTTATAGAATCCTGCTGTGAATCCATCAGGGCCTGGGCTTTTCTTTGTTGGTAAGTTTTTAATGACGTTTTCAATCTCATTAATTGATATGGGGTTATTCAGGATTTTTACGTCTTCTTGATTCAATTTTGGCAATTTGTACCTTTCTAGGAATTTGTCCATTTCTTCTGTATTTTCTATCCTATGGGAATACAGATTTTCAAAGTAGATATTAATGATCTTTTGTATTTCTTTTGGATCTGTAGTGACTTCCTCTTTTTCATTCCTTATTGCATGAATTTGAGATCTTTCCCTTCTTTTTTTGATAAGGTTCGCTAGGGGTTTATCAATTTTATTTACTCTTTCAAAGAACCAACTCTTTCATTCACTAATTTTTTTGTAGAGTTTTCTTCATCTCTATTGCATTAATTTCTGCCCTGAGCTTTATAATCTCCTCCCTTCTTTGGGCTCTTGGTTTGGCTTGTTGCTCTTTTTCTAAGAGTTTGAGGTGTATCAATAGGTTATTTATTTGCTCTCTTTCTATTTTCTTTGTATATGATTTCATTGCTATGAATTTCCCTCTGCTGCCTTCATTGCATCCCACAGATTGCAATAGGTTGTACTTCCGTTTTCATTCATTTGTAGGTAATTTTTAATTTCTTCTTTAACTTCTTGTGTGACCCATTGGTTATTCAGGAGGTTGTTGTCTAATTTCCACGTGTTTATGTGGTTTTTGGAGTTCTCTTTGTCATTAATTTCCAATTTTATTGCACTGTGGTCCGATAAAATGCATGGGATCATTTGAATTCTTTTGCATTTAGGTAGATATGTTCTATGGGCTAGAATATGGTCTATTTTGGAGAAAGACCCATGTGCAGCTGAGAAAAATGTGTATTCTGATGCTGTGGGGTGGAACACTCTGTATACATCTACTAAGTCCATTTGTTCACACTTTTGGTTCAGGTCTGTTATTTCTTTGCTGAGTTTCTGTCCAGTTGACCTGTCTCTTTGCGTCAGAGGGGTGTTTAGGTCCTCTATTACAATAGTGTTATTAGTTATTTGATTTTTTATGTCTGTCAAGATTTGACTTGTAAAGTTAGGTGCTCCATTGTTTGGTGCATAAATGTTTAGGATTGTTACCTCTTCCTCTTGTAGCTTTCCCCTAACTGGTATGTAGTGGCCTTCTTTATCTCTTTTGATTGTTTTTGGTTTGAAGTTTACATTGTTTGCAAACATAATAGCTTCCCCTGCTTTTTTCTGGGGACCTGTTGCATGGAGAATTGTTTTCCAACCTTTAACTTTCAACGTGTGGATTTCTTTTTGAGTAAAATGTGTTTCCTGTATACAGCATATTGTTGGATTGTGCTCCTTAATCCAGTCTTCCAATATTTTCCTTTTGACTTTTGAGTTGAGGTCATTTACATTAATGTTCATCATGGTTATGTGTTGGCTTATTCTAGTCATGTTATTTACTTGAAGTTTTCCTACTTTTGCTGACTGTTTAATTATTTGTTCTGTTTAGGGAGTTATTTCTATCACTGTTCTTGGGATTGTGGTCTCTTTTTTCTCTGTCTAGAATATCTTTTAGTGCTTTTTCCAATGCTGGTTTGGCACTCATGAAGTTCTTCAGTTGTTCTTTGTCGTGGAAGTATTTTATTTCTCCATTGAATTTGAGAGATAGTTTTGCAGGATACATCAGTTTGGGTTGGAAGTTGTTTTGTCTCAGAATCTGTAGTATCTCGCTCCAAGCTCTTCTTGATTTCATGGTTTCTGTTGAGAAGTCTGCTGTGATTCTGATGGGCTTTCCTTTATAGGTGATCTGTTTCATTTCTCTAGCAGCTTTTAAGATTGTATTCCTTTGCTGGATATCTGGGATCTTGACTATTATATGCCTGTGTGTGTTTTTCTTTGGGTTATGGATCATTGGGTTTCTATATGCCTCGCTTAACTGAACTTCAGTATCTTTTACCTTGTTTGGGAAATTTACTGCTATTATTTCAGCAAATATTCTTTTTATATCGTTTGTGAGATCTCCTGCTGTTTCACACACTCCTATAATTCGAATATTGTTATGTTTTGCCTCATCTTGGAGCTGTTGGATTGACTTTTCATGTGTCTTTGATGATATCATGAGATTCTTCCTTTCACGCTCATAAGCTGCCATGCTGTCTTCAAGTTCTGAAATTCTATCTTCGGTTTCATTTAAACGGTTTTGCATGCTTTCAGCGTTAGTTTTCAAATCCTGGCATTCTCTTTGGACCTGTTTCACTCTTGGTAATTCATTCCTAAATTGCTCTTGTAATGTTTCCATTTGTTTCCTATTTTCTTCTAGTCTTTTGTCTATTTCTTCTCTATGTGAACGGAACATTTCTTCCATCATTGTTTTCAGCTCGTTTTTTGTCTGAGAGATCATTGCAGGTATGTGGCTTATTTCTGCTTTAACCTCTTTTATGGCCTGTTGGAGTTGTTTCATTTCGGATGCAATCATTTCATAACTTGTAGGTATGTGGCTTCCTGGTTCCCCTGTATCCTCGCATTCAAAACTTGTTCTGGGTGGGGTTGAGTTTTGAGACTGCGTTTTGTTCCTCTGTTTTCCCATTTTGGGGTATCAGATTCAAAATGTGGAGCTATAAATTCCCCAGGCAGTTCAGCAGGCCAAGGTGTGCTGCAGAGGCTCCTCCAATGATTCCTTCTCTTTGGGAGAATGTCCTTTAAGCTGTCTGCTGAGATTTCCACTTCTACTCCCTACCCCTAGACCTGGCTGGGGCGTATAAACAGCTCACCACCTCAGGGGCCTTGCAGACAGGCCACTCAGGTCTTCCTCCCTGGTTGGAGCTCCTTCCCCCCTCACAAATCCCGTCGGGGCACCTAGCTAGCTCTTCCTACCCGGGAGATCCTGCAGTCCTTAAAGCTGCTTTGATGTCACTCACTGGGCAGAGCTTCTTCCCGACTCAGGAAAAACCATTTAGAACACCCACTCAACTCACCCTGGGATCGTGCAGACAGAAATGCCGTTCAGATGTATCTCCCTGGATCGAGCTTTTTTCCTGACTCAGAAATCCTGTGAACTGCAGCTGCTACATTTCGCGCGGTGCGGGCTGCGGGGGCGGGGCTCTGATTGGGATCCTGGACTGCTGCCCAGATTGGCGCAATCTGTCCCAGTAGTATGTTCTCTGAGTTTCCTCTGCTCAGCTGCCTCCAACAAATCCTGGTTACAGCCGCCTCCGAGCCGATCGGGTTCAGGAGCTGGAGGCGTCCGTCCCGCTGCAATCGCTCTCTCGGCTGTATGCAATTTGAGCCGAGCTGCGGCCCAAGTGCAGCACCAATCCCTCCGGCACCCAGCTCTCAGGATCCTCCCACTTCTCGCCACGTGGCTTGTCCATCCAGCCGTTTAATGCTCAGACCGCGGAGAGCAACCCGATCAGTTGGAATTTTGCATCCACACGCAAAGGATCGGTCTCTGGGAGAGTTTCCCTCTGCCGCTCACCTGGTCACCATCTTCCCGGAAGTCCTAAAAATCTCAGGTTTGTGTTGCAGATGGTGAATGTATCCTATGGTTGGAGGCTGGGCTTTTGGAGGGATTGGATCATGGAAGGGATACATGCACTAGTGAGTGCACAGATGAGTGCAGTGAAGAGCCAGGGCCTGGCTGGAAGAGGGTGCTCACTGGGGCTGTGCCCTAGAAGGGCATGTCTGCCTCCTGGCTTGGACCTTCCTCTGCCTTATCATTTGTTTTAAAACCCTGTATCATTTTTATTGTTTTTGCTTTGCTTTGTTTTTGTCTACGTTGCTGTTATTTTATTATTTTTATTCTCTTTATAATAGAAAGAATAAAATCTCCATTTGTTTAGTCACTTATCCTGTCATTTTGAAGCTGTGTGGAAAGTCCTACTTCATGTCTTTAGCTGTGATATCACAGATGCCTCATCCAATCATTTTAAAACATTCACCTTTTATTGTTACGAGTTTGGGGAAGAGCAGGATCTGGTGAATAAGGTGGGTGAGGACACATTGTAATGCTTTACAAGGCTGCCTTTCTGTTGGATGTCACTCAGCAGCAGTGTGCACCATATTTCTGATAAAGACACAAAAGAGGACTTCCGGAACTGCTTCAGGAAGTGGCAAGAACAACCGGATAAGTGTGTTCAAAGTGGTGGAAGCATCTTAGGGGAACTAATGACAACATATCTCTTACTGTTATAAATCTGTTTAATTTAAACATTCACCATATTTTTCAGTCACCACTTATATCTTCAATGTTAGTAAACTGCCAGATCCATGGCACTGAGCAAGGTGTAGAGATAATGCATCTGTGATTTATGTTTTGATCTTGTTTTAAACATCAAGTCATCCTAGGATCAAAAGCGTTTTGTTGGGGAGAGAAAATGAGTGATGTCTGTCCGTGCACACAAAGCTCGTGCCAGAGACAAGGACTAAGTTCTGGTGTTCTGTGGTACAACATGGGGACTGCAATTAATAATAATGCATCATATTTAGGAACATAAAGAAAAAATGTACACTTCCTAAACTGTTCTATAACATTTTCAACAACATTGAAAACATATTTCCCTTAATTAAAAAGTAATAACATTGTATAACTCAAAATAACTGGAAGAAAGCATTTTAAGTGTTCTCACCACAAAGAAATGATAAATGTTTGGTGTGATAGACATGCTCATTAGCCTGACTTGATCCTTATACAACATGTGCATGTATTGAAATAAGACATTGCACCCTGTAACTATATGCAATTTTTGTTAATTAAAAATGAAATAAAATTTTTTGCACAAGAACATCTTTTTTAAGGATATCTTTTTAATCATAGTACAATGTTGCCCCATTTTAGAAGAAAAACAAATTGCCAATATTAGCGAACAATTCGCTTTCTCAGTTAAATAAACAAAACGTACTTGACTAAACTCCCTGCATTTGAGGAGAGTAGTCCTAGCTGAAGGTTTTCCTAGTATTCTGCTCTAAGTTCAGCTTTCTCAGTTGTCTAAAAATAATGGTAACAGATGGATATGATAAAGGTCAGGAGATGCACTCTATGTTTGAGTCTACTTTTATTTAATACTAACTTCTATGTCTAGATGTTTCCTCCGTCCTCCAGGCTCCTGAGGCCGCTCTTCCCCTTAACAGCTGAAATAAGGTGGCACCAGCCTTTCTGGCATGAATTATCTTTGCCTTAGTCACTTCCCCACTGCTGAGACACAATACCCGACATGCAAAATTTTAAGGAGGCGAGGTTCATTGTGGTTCGTGTATTTAGTCCATGGTTGGCTGGTTGTAAAGTAGAAATGGCATGGTGGGAGATTCTGACAGAGGGAAACTGCTCAGCCAATGGCAGTCAACAAGCAGAGAGACTGGCGCAGCCCAGAGGGAGATACACCCTTCCAGGTTGCTTCCTCAGTGATCTTCCTCTTCCCCCCAGGCCCCACCTCCTCACAGCCATGAACTCATTGAGGATGAATCCACTCGTGAGGGCCACAGCCCCATGATCCAGTCACCTTCCAAAAGTCACACTTCTGAGTACATGAGGCTTTTGGGGGGAATGTCCTAGTTCTAAACCATGGCAGCACTATAAGAAGTTCAAGCCTTCCTCAAGCATGTAGATGATTCCCAGCAGGAGCTCCTCCAGTTCAGGGACATCTCCCATTCTGGATTTATCCTCATTCTGAATCATCAGTCATATACTTCCCAGTCAATGCCTCTGCTGCTATCCCCTCGCTGAACACATGCATCCCAGCCACTGCACAACCTCTCCTTTCTCATTTTCTCAGAGGACCACCCACCACCACCATTCTGTGTAGCAGATGTTTTATTATACAAGTGAATTACATTCAGACATGTTAGGATTGACAAACTCGTAAAACTGAATGTGAGACACCGCTGTGCTAAGATCCAGAGGTCATCTCTACTGCAGATCGTATTTTGTGGATTCCTCTTCCTCCCAGACTCTACTTGCTTCCATTTCCCTATGTCCCGCTTCTCAACCATAACAGATCTTCTTCATTCCCCGCTTTATGCTCCAGTTTGAAGCTTCAGAATGACTCCCTCTGTTCAAGGGGAAAATATCAAATTGCCTTGTAATTCAAGGCAATTCATTCTTCATTGGCCTGGATGTTAACAGTTTCAGGCTATACTTTACAGACTTTTAGAGTTAAATAGACTTTTGCTCTATAAGAGGGAAGTTTTCACCTATGAGGAACTCTGCTTTTCTTCTAGCTCTGCCATTTTAAACTGAAAAAGAAGGAAAGAAGGAAAAAAGAAAGGAAGGAAAGGAAAGAAAGAGGGAGGGAGGGGAAAGAGAAAGAAAAGAAAGAAAAATGGAAGGAGAATAAAAGAAATTAGAGCAGGAAAAGGGAGAATATGGGGAGGAAGGACGGTGCAAAGGAAGAAAGAAAAAGGAAGGTTATATTACTTTTCTTCTCAGTTGTCATTGAAAGGTATACTTAACACATATTCCAGAGAACAAGCTCCAAATCTTTCTGCTGGAGTTCTTCTTGGGTTTGAATAGTATTGGGAAGAAACAGAAATGTTATTGACACCTTGTAACCATAGAATCCGCTGTTATGATCTCTATAATTTACTTTGAAATGTTCGGCACTGACACCATGATGTAAATTGCTGTGTGTGTGTTAATTTTAATCTACGCCCTAGGGGCTGTCACTTATCCTACTCAGAAATGTTCTCGTAAAGTAGAATCGTGTAGCATTTAATTGGAAAGACCAGAACTATCCAGAGGCTCTGGCTATTTTATCTTCAAGCAGTTATGCCACTAATTTACGCATTAAGTATCGAAACGGATTGGTATTGGTGAAATTACTGGCTTGGCAATTAGTGTAAAGGATGCTAAAAATGGTTAAAGCAGATAAAGCCGTGGCTTTGAAGATAATCTTACCTGGATGGAGTAAATTCTTTCAGGTATGCCCTGCTCACTCTCACAACTGTAGGCTTTCAAGATGGTACCCTGGGCGTGAATCCACCTTCCACTGGAAAGGCACCTCGAAGGGTGGTCTGTTGCCAATTATCAGGTTAACTGCAGTTGATCTTTGGGCTTGTTACTACACTTGCTTTGAGTGAAGTTTCTATTCAGGAGTCTGCAGATCACATCACAGAAATGACAGCCTGGCTTTCCTGGGATCTGTATATTGGTTTATGTGCCCACTTGCTAAAAAAATGTTTATCTAATAAATGTGAGTATATATGGCAGAATTTGTTCTGAGATGATACTTTCTTTAAAAACAGATCATGGAGGATTAGCTAATCGCAGGAGCTTTGATTTTTGTGCATACAAATATTTACAAAAGGAACCTAATAGCTGTACATGACTAAAATAATTCAGGTTGGTTTAGAATTCCCTGGCAGCCCAAGATCATGACAAGGTCGACATCGTAGCCTATCACAGAATGAGACATGTTGTACATGCCCTAATCAATGGAGAACGCATGAGCAACTTAGGTAATCATCAGGACCAAGAACTGTTCTACAAAACTGAATATTTGAAAACCAAGATACGCACTAGAACATCCAGCTTTTTTTTCTTTATAAAAAGTTATATGAGCCAGGTACAGTGATGCTGTAATTCCAGCAGTGTTGGAGGGTGAGGCAGGGGGTTCACAAAGTTAAACCCAATCTGAGCAACTTATCAAGACTCCCCATCAAAATAAAAGAGTAATTTAAAGAACTGAGGTTATAGCTCCATGCAAAGGCTTGCAATCATCAGTACACACACACATGCACACACGCACACACACATGCACACACACACTCATATGAGCCAAGATTCTGGCATCAACTTGACCAAGGAAAGCTCTAGAAAAAGATCTTAACAAAAAAGCAAATCTTAGGATGTGGGAGAAGGAATGCTTCTAATTTGTTGGCAGGAATGTAAACTAGTACAACCACTATGGACACACCTCAAAAAAATAAAACTAGAAATTCCATTACAGCCAGCTGACCTTCCTGGATACCTTCCCAAAAGAATTAAAGATACAGTGATCCCCTGCGATAGGTGAAAATCCAGGAAGTAGCAACCTTATGATTATTTTATTATTTATAGGTATTTTAAGGCTTTATAAACCCTTCCTATACTTCTATAAACCTTTCCCGCTTTTGATTGTAAGCATCTTTTTCTGGCGTTTGGGTTCACTGTCAGAAGCCTTAGAAGGAGCAGAACTTTTGGGTGGCATCGCAGGGCTTGAAATAAATTCAAACTTTTACGAAAATTTCACAAAAGCACAACACCGCAGAGCAACACTTGGCGCAGCAATCAGACGTCGATGTGAAGTGCACAGGGAGAGATGCTGAACATACGGGCCCAGGGCAAGAGAGCAAACAGACTAATGCTATGATCCTGAGCCAATCAGCGCCCAGGAGACAGAACACAGTGCTGTGGTTGGTCGCCTTCCATTCCATCAGCCAATAGTGTTTTGTGTACAATCTCATGTTGGCAAACTTGCACAAGCAGGAGCGCTGTACTGCATTTCCAGTGTATACAGTATGCTATTCATCTCCTGATGAAATAACTGTATTTTATTTCAATTTAATATTCTTTTAATATGTTTGAATTCACATTTTTTATATTTTTATATCATTTTAAATTTTTAGGCAAAATACTTAAAACCATAAATATCATATAAATATCTATATACTGCAAAATCCCACAATATAGCAAATCACCATGATATAGAATTAGATATATATATTTTTTAAATCTGCAATACAGTGAAGCCACAATACGTGGGGGACGACTGTATCATACTGTAGTTATGTGTGCATACTCATGCTCATACAGCCCAGATGCCCATCAACAGGTGAAGGAAGAAAATGTGGTATATAGGTATAATGGAATACTACTCGGCCATAAACAAGAACAAAAGCATGTCTTTTGCAGGGAGAGGGAAGGAAAAGAGAAAATAAAAAGAAATAGGAAATGTTAGGGAAATGTACAAATTCCCACAATGAATGTAATCATTATATACTACAAATATGTACTAATGAAAACCAATTTAGGCAGGTGTGGTGACACATGCCTGTAATCCCAGCACTTGGGAGGCTGCGGCCGGAGGTTCCTTGTGTGTTCAAGGCCAGCATGGGCTACAAAGTGAGTTTAAGGCCAGCCTGAACTGCACAGTTACACTGTTCAGCTTTGCATGGCTCGTTTTGGCATCTGAGTTTGCAAATGCTACACTGAGATAACTCTTCCTTCACTTCGCATTTCAGTCTCCAGGTCCATCCGTTTTCCTACAAATGACTCAAGTTTGTCCTTCTTTGCTGCTGAGTGTTACTCCAATTAAACAGAGACAGAAGGGTAAATAGTGCCTGCTTGCTCTCACATGAGAAACCCAAAATATAAATAATTTAAAAAGCAAAATACAAGAGAGATTGTGGGAGACAAGGAGGTAGACTCTGTGGAGTTAGGAAGAGGATCTGGGAATGGGGGTTAGGGGAGAGGGCTGGAGGCGGAAGGAGAGTAAAAAAGAACAAGATGTGGTATGTATATGTACAAATTCCCCAAGGTAAACGCGATTATTATGTGGAGAAAGTATGTACTAATTTTTAAAAAGGATATTCTTTTAAGAAACATAGATAAAAAGAGGTAAATATGTTTTTCAAAACTCTTTTCGTACTCAAAGAATCCTTCCTGTCTTCCAAAATTCCCACTCTGCACAGGAATCAGCACCACACACAAAAGAAACCCAGTCTCCCAGGCCAACATGGTCCTTTCCCTGCATAAATCATCTTGAAATACCTGTCACAGACACTGAGGTCTGCCTGATAGACTTCTGTAAAGATAATGTAAATGAATGCTGATTGACAACCCATGCTACGAAAATCACAAATAGTTCGTATTTGTTCTATTCATGGGCTGGCAGGGTGATACCAGATCAAGTCTTCAATACTAAACCACTGGGGGAGTTGTGTCACAGAAAACAGGAAAGTCTGTACTTAGAGGCCTGGTGTGTGTGTGTGTGTGTGTGTGTGTGTGTGTGTGTGTGTGTGTGTAATTCTACTGTTGTTTCAGTGCTATTTCCAGTCTCTGAACAAAAGGTGTTTTGAATATTATTTTGAGATGATACAAAATTGTTCCATAGATCTTAAAAGTGACTTCCAAAGACATGAGATATTACACTTCATTTCTAAAGCAGCTGGTATTAAATACAGAAATTGTCACGTACAACAGTTTTCTAAAAGCTTTGAGTACATTTTATAGTTAAAAGATGTGTATCCTTATAAGTAGAATCATTAATTTTCTCTTCATCACGAAAAAGCATGTTTTACCACCTAATTAAATCTGATGCTGTGGAAGGCACTTTACAAAGAGAATTGTTACTACTGAGGAAGGTAACAGAGAAAAAAAATATACCTGTTATCCCATGAGAAAAGAAAATCACTGTTTTAGTACCTCAGACATTTTTCATATGGACAGGTGTTCACATTATTATAATCTAAGACAGGAGTTTATTGATTAACTCACACATGTTGGAAATAAATAAATTATGCAATAAATATCTTCTATAAAAAGGAGCTAGTCATTTTCTGCTTTTGGACTCTTGACAGTGAAGTATGCCTAGCCAGGCACAGAGACTCTGGTACTGTCCTTGGCTCCTGCCCTGTCTTGGTGCTGATTGCAAACTCTTAGCCACCTCCATTACATCTGAGGTAGATTGTGCCACTGGCCTTCTTCACTGGGTGTGTGAGCAAAGCCTACATAATATATGCTGCTCTGCCATTTCCAAGCCAACATCTATAAATTCTTTCCAGTACTGGATGCTAGCAATTAAAAAGTCAACTTACCTGACAAGCAAAATGTGAATATTTCATTGTTATTTTAATTTAACATTCCTTTAAGTATAAAAATGCCTTTCGGATACTTATTGGTGATCTCAACTTCTCTTTTGTGAAGCCTATTCTCTGTTCCATTGGAATAGTCTCTTACTGATTTATATGTGATCTTCAAAGACTAACATTTTCTGGTAGACAAACTATTTCTTTATAAAGGGCTTTTGATGAACACAATGTTTTTATTAAATCTATTTGTTATGGCTTCTATCTAGATGCTCTCCCCCACCCCCAAAACCTCATGTGATCACAGGTGGAGCTTCAGGGAGGTGTCTGGATCATAGGTGAGCAACACTGGATTAAGGATGTGTGACACTAGGGTACTCCACTGATTGGTTCAGCATAGTTACAGGTGTGGGTAGTGGAAAGACCCACCCTTGGTGTAGGTGGCACTGACCAATAGGCTTCCAGCCTGGGATGAAAAGGGAAAGAAGGAAGGCTCACTCATTCCTGCCTGCAGTGCCACAGTCTGTTTCCTCTCTGTGATGCCTTTCTGCCATGATGCCCAGCCTTGGACCCAGCTGACTATGGACTGAAATCTCTAAAAACTGTAAGCTGAAATGAAGTTTTCTTCCTTTAACTTATAGGTGTCAGGCACTTTGTCCCAGCAATGAGAAAGTAACAAAGACAATATCATTTCTTTTTATCTTTATTTTTCCTCATTCATAATCAGAAAGTCTTCCTGGTACTAATTCACCGTACTTATCTATACAGTGTTTATGTTAAGAATTTCACTAAACTCCATTTATAAATTTCAGTGATTTAGATGAAGTAAAGGCTCCTTGCTTTTTATTTTCTACACAATTAACATGCTGAATACCGTTTGTTGAATAATTTAACTTTCTATGTAAATTTGGTGGTTTTCTCTCAAGTAATAAGCATAATAATCTATTTTAGGACTTTGATTCCTTTCTACTAATCTGTATCTGCACACTGTTTTAGTTACTGTAGCTTTAGGAAATACTCCAAAGTACTTCTGTATTCGAAATTATCTTTGCTGCTATTATTATCTTTCTCAAGAATAATAAAAGTAATTTTTAGGTTCTCAGATGGTTCCCTTTTGTATTTTGATTGTCAAAAATTCAGTGAAGTAAAACAATACCTTTAAAAGAATAAGAATATGGAATATATGAAATATTTTATACCTAGAAAATAATGTACAAAAATATAGCTACATATATTGAACACATGCTATGTGGTATATAACTCTGCTAAATACCATGACTCTGCTAAACCTCATGACTATAATCGTTGTAGTATTATTATTCCCAGGTCAGAACACACAATATTATTTTTATGATTTACACATCTTGTATACAATGTTGAACCAAGAAGGTGACAGGATAGTCTGGACACTTCCTTACTGAAGTCCTCCCAATGATGAGTCTCATTTTCTCCTCATGGTACTCTTTCTATTCATCAGTTGTGGTCACTCCCAGTAACACCCACTTTCATAAGTTCTTTGGCTAGCACAGTTCATGGTTTATGGTTATCTTAGCTGAACTCTTGTTTCCCTCTGCTGAAAGCTACCCTGAGCCCTCTGTGTTGTGGACAGTGAGGGATGAGGGCATGAGGGTATGTGACTTAATCCTGATATGTCAGCTTCATTGAATTAAGAAACACCTAGAAGATTAGGCATAATTGTGAAATGCCCTATGTGACAATCAACACAGGTAAATTTTTTAAAAAGTTATTGGGTTCTGGGTGTGCCTAGGTATGTCGTGAAGACATGACTGAGGTACTACATCTAGTCCCTGGCTCCTTCCTCTCTGACCCTGTTCCCTGCTCTGCTTTCCAATCACCATAAACTAAATATCTTTATTCCACCACACCCTTCCACCGCGTTGTTTCTGCCTTGGACCCAGCCAAGCATGAACTGAATCCACCCAAACCATGAACTAAATTAAACTTCTCCTCCTCTAACTTGTTGGTGTTGAGTATTGTGCATCAATAATGGGAAAGATGAATGATACAGGGCGTGAAAAGTTTTCTCCCAAATCTGTGTGATCCTTGGTCACCTCAGCCCTGGAAAGCAATATTTTTATACTTAGGCCATGTGTTAGGCAGCTTCTGAGATGGTCCCCAGTGATCTTTGCCTCCCACTATTCACATTCTTGTCTAATCCTCTTCCTTTGAATGTGTGAAGAATTCAATGACTTGTTTCTACAAAATAGAACTTGGCAGACAAGACTTAAGCCTATTTGCAAGATGACATTACAAAAACTCTCTCACATCTTGAACATTCTCTTGCTCAGTTGCTGAGGAAAAGCATCCACTATACTGTGAACTGCCCTGCCAGGCAGGGCCTGAGCTAACAGCCAGTCAGAAGCTGAAGCTCCCAGACCGGCAGTCCATGTGGCACCACATGAGTGACTTTGGAAGTTGTCCTTCTCTATTAAATTTTTAGCTAAGATCACAACTGAGGCAGATGCCCTGACTGCAGTCTCATGAGAAACTTGGAGTTAGAGGCATTTGGCTTATTGGTAATCAGATTCATGACACATAAAATAAGTGATCATTGTTTTAAACCACCAAATTTTAAAAGAATCTGTTACATAGAAGTAAATAACTTTTTTAAAGCCCCATCTATGATGATTGTCACAGAGTGTTTCACAAATACATCACCTTCATTTGTAACTCCCTAATGATTTTTTAATGATCAAATCAACCCCTCCAGCCAGAATACAACCAACATCTCTTCACCTCCACTTTGCTTAACCTGTATCTCACTCTAGAGCCTATGCACACTCCCTGAGGAAACACTTTCCTCAGATCAAATGAACAAACAAAAATATGATACACAGTTTTTTTAAAACATTTACTGAATTTTCTTTAATTTTATGATGATGACAATAAAAATAAAATATAAAGCTTTATAAGTGGTTATTAAATATTGAACTTATTAAAAAGTTCAAAGTAATTTTTTTCCAAATTTTAATGAGAAAAGTGAATTCTCATTAAAAATGAGTTTGCCTCCATGCACATAATTATTGTATACTGTTTTATATTTGCAATGGCTATGAGAAGGGTTCTGAGAAGTCTTTTGAATGATCTCTTCAAATTCTTCTCTTTTTTTGCTGTCATGTGTACTTTTTAAATTAACTTTATTGGTCCATTTTAGATATACATAATGACACATTCATCATAGGGAATTTGTACCTGTACATGTCAAATCATAGTTCCTCTTTTTTTTCATTTCCTTCCCCTCCCTTCAATCCCTCTTCCCCTCCTTTATTCTTCTTTTATCACTTTTTTCCTTTTCCCTTCCTTCCTTTCTCTCTCCCCTCTCTCTAGTTCCCCTTTCTTTTGAATAATTTCTTCCTATTTCACAATACCTTATACATTTGGGGGTTATTTACCCTTTCAGTTTTTCACACCAAAGATAATGCAATATTTATACATTTGTGTCCAATATATTTCACTTCAGAGTGTGGTCTCAAGGCGTATCCATTTAGCTAGGAATGTCTCAATTTTATCCTTCTTTTTGGCTGAGTAATATTGTATTCTATTAAAAAAACCACATCATTTTTATTCATTCCTTTATTGATGGGCATTTAAGTTGTTTTCAAGATTTAGCTATTACAACCTGTGCTGCTATAAACATGTGGTACAATTTTAATTCTTCCAGGAAGATATCCAGCAGGGAAATTTCTGGGTTAAATGGGACCTCTAATTCTAGTTTTTAAAGGTATCTTCACACTGATTTCCACAATGGTTGAATCAGTCTACACTCCCTGCAGCAGTTGCAAAGGGCTCCTTTTCCCCACAGCCCTGCCAGCATTTGTTATTGGTTCATTTCTTGATAATAGCCATTCGTTTTAGAGTGAGATGGAATCTTAGAGTTCTTAATTTACATGTTTTGAATGACCAGTGATGGTCAACATGTTTTCATTCATTTATGTGCCTTTTGTATTTCTTCCTCTGAGAAGAGTGTATTCATCTCAGATGTGCATTTTTGGATTGGGTCTTTAAATTTGGGGGAGTCTGATTTTTTGAATTATATATTGTAGGTATTAGTCCTCTGTCTAAGGGACAGCTGGATAAAAGTGTTTCCCACATTGTGGGTTGTCTTCGCACTCTATTGGTGGTTTCTTTTGCTGTGAAAAGCTTTTTAATAAAATGAAATCCCAGTTGATAATTCTTTGAAGTATTTCCCAAGGATCAGGGTTTTGTTCATGAAATCTTTGCCTACACTTATGTCTTCAAGTGTTCTACTTATTCTTTCTTCCAGCAGATTTAGTATTTCTGTTTTAATATTTAGACCTTTGGTCATTTCTATTTTAATTTAATGCATGATGAGAAGCATGTGTTTACCTTTAGTCTTTGGCATATGAAAAGCCAGTTTTTCTGGCGCCATTTATTAAGGAAGTTATCTTTCTTCCAGTGAATTTGTTTTGCCCCTTTGTCAAAAATAAGGTGGTCAAGTGTATTTGGAGCTGCTTCTGCAATTCTCTAATCTGTTTCGTTAATCCTCGGGTGTGGTTTTTTTGCCAGTACCATGCTGTTTTTATCATAGTGGCTTTGTAGTATAATTTCATGTCTGGGATTATGATGCCTCTACCTTGCCTTTGTTGCCTAGGATTGTTTTTGCTAATCTAGGCCTCTTCTAGTTCCAACTGAATTTTAGGAATGCATTCTCTAGTTCTGTGAGGTATGTTAATGGTATTTTCATTGAGATTGCATTAAATGTATAATGCATTGTCTGTTGGTTTGTCATAGAAGGCTTTTATCAGATTGAGATAAAGACCATCTTTTCCAATTTTCTGTAGGGTTTTTATCATAAATATGTGTTGGGAGTTGTCAAAAGCTTTTTCTGCATCTATTGAGAAGATTGTGTGATTTTTATCTTTGGCTCTCTTAACATGGCATATTACCTTTAGTGATTTGTGTACATTGAACCATCTCTGCATCCCTGGGATGAATCTTAGGTGGTCATGGTGAATAATCCTCTTGATGAATTGCTGCATTCTTTTTGCCAATAGCTTATTAAGGATTTTTGCATCCCTGTTCAGTAGGGAGGTTTGCCTGTAGTTGTCTTTTATGGTTGGGTCTTTCTGAATTTGATGTCAGGGTAATACTTTCTTCCAGAAAAACCTTTGGGAGTATTGCTTCCATTTCAATTTAGTTAAAGAGTTTTATCCATAGTGGCATTAGATGATCTCTAATTTCTTGTAGAATTCAGCTGTGAATCCATCAGGACCAGGGCTTTCCTTTGTTGGTAAGTTTTTAATTACATTTTCAGCTTCATTGACTGATATTACATTATTTAGAATTTTTATATCTTTTGATTTGGTTTGGGAGATATATATATGTATGAATAGTGTTTTCCATCTTATTAGACTAAAAGTTCTCCAAGTAGGTATTGATGATCGTATGTATTCCACAGGATCTGTTTTTGTTTCAAGCTCTTCATTCCTAATTGCATGAATTTGAGTCCTTTCTCTACTCTTTTTTATAAGGATGGCTAAAGATTTGGCAATTTTATTTAGTCTCTCAAAGAACCAACTCTTCAATTCATTGATTATTTGTATTGGTTTCTTAGTGTTGATTGCATTAATTTCTGCTCTTATATTCATAATTTCCTCCTTTGTATGAGCTTTAGGTTTTATTTGTTCTTCTTTTGTAGAAGTCTGAGGTCCAAACTTACATTATTCACTTGAGCTCATTCCATTTTCCTCAGATGAGAATTCCCCACTACAAATTTCCCTCTTAGGACTGCTTTCATTGCCTACCATAAATTCTGCTATGTTGTACCAGCATTATCATTTAATTGAAGATACTGCTTGATTCCTTCTTTAGTTTCATCTGTGACCCACTGGTTATTCAGGAGGGTATTATTTAATCTCCAGTTGTTAATGTCTTTTTTGTGGTTTCTTTTTCTGTTGATTTCCAATTTCATTGCATTATGGTCAGATAATATGCATGGGATAATTTCAATTGCATTTACCTAAGCAAGTTCTATGAGCTAGTATGTGGTCTATTTTGGAGAATGTCCCACGTGCAGCTGAGAAAAATGTATATTCTGATGTTGTGGGGTGGACACTCTGTAGACATCTACTAAGACTATTTGATCAAAGGTTTGGTTTCATCATGATATTTATTTGTTGGTATTTTTTTCTAGTTGATCTGTTTGTGACAGTAGGGTATTGAGGTTCCTCATTACAATTGTGTTAGTGTTTATTTGAGTTTTCATGACCATTAATATTTTTTGTATGTATTTGAGTGCACAGGTATCTGGTACATATATATTTATGATTGTCTTCTCTTCTTCTTGGAGTTTTCCCTTAACAAATATGTAGTGATCTTCTCTGTCATTTTTTATCAGTCTTGGCTTGAAGCTCACATTATCTGTGTCTTGGTTATTTTTCTCTCGTTGCTGAGACAAAATACCTGATTCCCAAAATTAAAGAGGCAAAGGTTTATTTAGCTTACAGTTTGTGGAAGTTTCAGTCCATACTTGGCTGGTTCCAAAGCAGGGTGGCACATAGCACAGGGCAACAGTTCATGGTGGCAGAAGACAGCAAAGGCAACAGAGCAATAGGGAGGAGTGGTGGCCAGGAGCCTCTTTCTCTTATGTGTGCAAACTCTCTGCTCCAGGGTGGGTGTAGCACTCACATCCATGAATAAATAATAAACTCTAGAAACCTGCCCCATGACTGCATGAGCCTTTAGGAGGACATCCACAACCAAACTATAATAATCTGCAAATAAAAGAACTACCCCTGCTTTCTTCTGGGTTCATATCACATGGAATATTATTTTCTATCCTCTGACTTTCAGTGCATGAATTTCTTTTTGAGTTAAATGTGTTTCTTTATGCAACATACTGTTGTAACTTGCTTTGTAATCCATTCTGCCTTTCTCTTTTAATTGGTGAATTCAGACTATTTATACTGATGGTTATAAGGGATATGTATTGGTTTATCCTTCTCATATTATTTTCCTATTGTTGGTATTCAGTCTTTCCCTTCTGTTTAATTGTTTCCCCTCTCCAGTGGCTTCTTTCTACTGGTGTTCTTGGAATTGTGCCCCTCCTTATCTCTTTCTAGAATACCCTTCAGAGCATTTTGGAAAGCTGGTTTGGTGGTGATGACTTTTTTCAGTTTTTCTTTTTTATGGAAGAATTTTATTTCTCCATCAGTTCTGAAAGATATTTTTGCAAGGTCCATCAAACTGAGCTGGAGGCTATTTTCTTTTAAGGTTTGAAATACTTGAAGTTCTCCTTTGACATGAGGGTTTGCATTGAGAAGTCTGGTGTGATTTTAATGGGTTTTCCTTTAGAGGCAATTTGTTTCTTTCTCTAACCACTTTTAATATTCTGCTCTCGTGCTGAATTTCTGGAATCTTGATTATTATACACCTTGGTGTAGATTTAGTTTTATCATGGCTACTTAGAGTACTATGCACCACACTTATTTCTTTGTCAAATTCTTTGTTCATGTTTGGTAAGTTTTCTGCCATTACCTCTGTGAAGAGGTTTTTATGGCTTTTTCACTATCTCCAGGTTTCTCATTGACTCTAATCACTCTTATATTGCACTTCTTTGCTTTATTTTTCAGCTGTTGGACTGATTTTTTTATAAACACTTGTTACTTTTAGATATCTTTCTCTTCATGGTCACCAACTGCAATCCTATTGTCTCAGTCTGATGCTATATCTTCACATTTGTTCAATCTGTTGCATATAATTTGAAGGGAATTTGAATATCTTGGATATCCACTTGGATCTGTTCTGTGGCTTCCATTTCTTTCCTATGTTAGGCTTTCATGGTTTTCATTGTTTTCCTAGGTTTGTCTATTTTTTTTAAACCTGTGCCCACTCTAGATTTGTTGGGCATGTCTTTCATTTTGATCATCAATTTTTTTTTACCTAGCATATCATTTTTTTTTACTTCTGCTGATATCATTTCAGAAAGCTGCAGTGTATGGCTTTCAATTTCTTCTATCTTGTTGTGCTCTGGACTATTCCTAGGTGGGCTGGAGATCTGGGGTCACATTTTTCTTCTGTGTCTTGTCATTTTCTGGGATTTTTTAAATGAGTATGAAGAGTTTATTCAGAGAAGGTTAGTTTTTGAGAGAAACAGAAGAGGGCCCAAAAGGTGATTTGACCCTATTTTTTATTTTGCTTTAATTCCTGTATTTGTGCTTGTAGATTTCTTATGCTAGATAGCTTTATCACCAATATAATGGTTTCTCTAGTAAATGCCTATTCCTCAGAGATGTCCTGTGGGTATAGGTGTTTCTTGGTCTTTATGTCTATCTTAAGAAGCTACCTTCCCAGTTTATTAAGGATTCCAAGGTTGCTATCTATGTGCCTCTGTACTCCATCCTTTTGTACTGGACTATGTGATGGTTATTACCCCAAGCAATCACAGTGTTGTCATATGAGGAAAAACACTGATTATAACATGTATGACACTCTAGCTAAAGTAGTACCCCTAGCAATAAAAATAACATCCAGCACAGCCTAGCAACTGACCAACTATGGCAACTATTAATTTGGTACCTTTAAGCACAGAAGCAAGCTCTACAGTTACATAACAAAATCCAACACATACCAAGAAGTTGTATGCAATGGGTTTCCACTTGGTGGATTGATTTTTCCTACTGGCTCTGCGGGGCCCCTCAGGAAACAGTGTCGCATCACCGCTGGACACTTCCCCCAGCTCCTTCTGTGCTGCTGGGCTATGCTGGGCTGGGGCTGCTCTCAACACTGACACCAGGTACAATACATATTTTTTTAAACCTGACATATGTTTTAGCCAGTGGTGTTGAGAAAACTGAATATCTACGTGTAAAATAATGAAGTTGGTCCTTTATTTTACATATTCAGAAGTTAATTCCAAGTGGGTCAAATACCTAAAAATAAGTACTGAAACAGTAAAATAATTACATGAAACAGGAGAAAAGCTTCCGAATGTTGGATCCAGCAATACTTTCTTGGATATGACGCCAAAAATATAGGCAACAAAAAGTAAGGAACACATGAGGCTACTTCAAAACTTAAATCTCCATATGTTGAAGGACACAATCAATGGAGTGAAAACACAACAAGCTCAATGGAAAAAAATATTTGCAAATCTTGTATCTTATGCTATGTTTGGATGGGTGCCTCGCAAAGGCTACCATGTTAGAATCTGCGCTGTAGCTGAGCGGCGGCGAAGCCCGTAAGTGCAGCCTAGTGAGAGGCTTTAGGCCACTAGGGGGCGTGTACTCAAATGAGCACTTCTCTTTTCCTCCTTTTCTTGTTTTTGCCTTGAAGGGACAGGGCTGCCTCCTCCCTGAGCTCGTGGTGTGACTTGCTGCCTGGTCAGAAGCAATTGAGCCAACTGACCACGGACTGAAACCTTCAAAACTATACGACACAAAATAAATTTTCCCCTTTTAAAGTTGATTATCTCAAGTATTTTGTTATATCATTGGACATGACTAACACATCATAGGGGATAATTTCTAGAACATATAAAGAAGTCCTAAACTCAGCAGCAAAATACAAACACAAAACAAAAAACCCTCACAAATAATCCAGTTAAAAATAGACAGTGGACATCAATAGCCATTTCCCGTGGGGAAATATAAATAAAAATCAAATACATATATAAAAGACACCCGGAAAATAACACAATGTGGAGAAACTGGAAATGTAAAATAGAGTTATCCATTCCACCTCTGGGTATTTACCCAAAAGAACTGTTGCAAGGTCCTAAAGAGATATGTGTGTGTACATGTCCATAGCAATGTTATTCACAATAGCCCAAAGGTAAAGTGTCCATCATTGGATGTGTGGCTAAACGAAACATGGTATGTATATATACAATGGAATATTACCCAGCCATTAAAAAAGGAATTCCAACACACTCCACAATATGGATAAATCTTGAGGACATTACTTACCAAAAAGTTGTCTTTCAACTCCAAAAATTCCAGTAGTTATGGGTCCAATTACAGGAAGCAATTACAGTTAGAATGTCCTAACTCATAGCCAGAGCAGCCAGTACACATCCTACCACACCCAGCTCTATGCCTGCCTCGAGGCTGTGACCTCCTGCCTCTCCACTCTGTGGGCGGCTGCCAGTGGGGAGCGGTGGGGTGCATCGGCACCCACATCAGAGCCACAGCAACTCCCAGGGATCCAGCCAAGGAACAAACGGGAACTGCAGCACAACAGCAAGAGAGAGCTGCAGATGGAGGTGGCTCACACGACACCACGCCCTTCTCACTCCAGCATCAAGCAGGAAGCATGAACTGAGTTACTGGG
>PVLD010026707.1:0-21802 GCA_004027595.1 Dinomys branickii | reverse complement strand
AGAAGTGAAGATAACTTTATATTATACAGCATCCAGTGCAAATTCCCTACTATCTTCTCTATAATTTGGTATTTCCTTTAATGTTTTTGTGTTAACTAATGTGAAGATAACTATGTAATACAACATCCAGTGCTAATTCCCTATTATATTCTGTATAACTTTGTATTTTCTGTATTGTTTATGGCTTTTCTGGTTCATATGTCTCCATTCTTTTGTCTTTAAAATAAAATCTAAAAAAAAAATAAATAAATAAATTAACTGTTTGGCAGCTTATCCTTTGCTAAATTGGCCACGCGACTCAGGAATGCTGTTCGATTCAGTTGCCCAGATCTATGATGAGGACTTAAAAGAAAAAAGTCAACAGATGTGAAAATGAGCTCAAGATCTCTCATAACTAAATGAAATGGTAACTTGAAATAATGGGATATCATTTTAGCCTATCCTATTAGAAGAAATGTACAGTTTAATTATAACCAATATAGGGCGATGAGCATCATCATATACATTTGATTACTATGTAGACAGCAAAGGGACAGTCTGAATGTTATCAGAATTTTTTTTGAGACAGGATCCTGTTATATCGTGTTCAGGCTGGTCTTGAACTCACTGGTCCAGGCTGGCCTCAAACTCGAGTTGATCTTCCTGTCTCAGCCTCCTGAGTGCTGAAATTACAGGGGTGCACCACCATGCCCAGGTCTCATCAGGATTTTAAATGCATTAATTCGTTACCCAAATGGTCCAAATCTTGAGCTTTGTTCCAAAGATATATTTGCATCAATGTCCAAAAACATATGTGTAAAAGATGTTCCCTTCAGCATTGCTATAGAATAATGGTTGGGATGATTAGAATGTTTACCAGTGGGTCCTATTTATCATGGGATCAACTTTGGTAGATCTATTCAAAGGGAGTATTGAGAAGAGGACATTTTTATATATTCCGATTTTGAGAGACAATCCAGAAGTGTGTTTCCAAAAATAGTAACAAATGAATATTTCAGAGCAAAATGTTATGTGAATCTAGTCTTGAAAAAGAACAGAGCATGCCTAGTGCACATGGGTGTAATGTAATTACCTCTGAGGACTGGGGCTCAGGGCTTAGGGAACTTACTTTCCTTTTAGGTACAGTACTTCAGGACTGTTGAAACTTTAAAATGAGCGTAGTTCACCATTTTAAAAAAGTCTTTTTTAAAAAAAATCACGAAATATAATAACCATACAAAAAGTACATGAAATATAAATATGCAGCTTACTGGATTGTTAAGTCAAGCTCAGTAACCCTAACTCAGGAAAGGAGCATGAAGGTCCCTGGAGTCCTAGCCTTCTCTCTCCTCCTCATAATCCTCTGTCCTTGTATTACATGTTTTTGTTTGTTTGTTTCGTTTTTTGTTTTTTTTGAGGCAGGGTCTTGCTATGCTCAGGCTGTCCTTGCACTCACTTATGTAGCCTAGGCTGGCCTCAAACTCATGGCAATCCTCCTGCCTCAGCCTCCCACGTGCTGAGATTACAGGCATGTGCCACCATGCCCAGTTTAAATGCTATTTTGATTATATTTTTGCTTTCTTCCTCACTTTTTTACATACAAATTATAGTTTAATTTTATTCATTTTAACATTATAGAAAGGGAACAGCTGGGCATGGTGGCACACACCTGTAATCCCAACACTCAAGAGGCTGAGGCAGGAGGATCACTGTGAACTCGAGGCCAGCCTGTGCTACAAAGTGAGTTCAAGGCCAGCCTGAACTGCATAGCGAGACTCTGTCTCAAAAAGACGAATAAATAAATAATAGGGGAAGAGCTGTTGGAGAAAAAAAAAGAAAGAAAGGGAACAATACACTAGTTACTCTTACATCTTTAAGATTCCCCTATGCTAGGAGAGAAGGTAGGAAACAGAGGTGACTTTTTTGGAGATGGGTAAGGGGATCAGAGGAAGCGGGGAGAAGGGATGGGGGCAATAGGACTTAAATGATGGGGGCAATAGGACTTTATATATATATATATATATATATATATATATAATAGCTATTATGTATTGCAAACATATACCAATAAAAAAAGATTCACTCATGCTGCTGTTGTGTACATACCTACAGCTGGTGAGCCTCATCACTACCTAGAATTACAATGATTAAAGATGCTACCTGGAACAATCTACCCTAGATAAGGATGTGGATCACATTCAGCTTTGGCTAACACACACACTGCTGTTTATATCCTTGTTTCTATGTCCTGGTGACCAAAGGCATTAGAAGCAAATTGAAAGGTTTAGCCAAGTGCGGTGGCTCTCGCCTGCAATCCCTGAACTCTGGGAGGCCGAGGCAGGAGGATGGAAAGTTCAAGCCCAGTCTAGACAATTTAGCGAGACCCTGTATCAAAATAAAATTTTTTAAAAAGTGGGAGTAGAGTTTAGCATGAAGGTCCAGGATTCAATCCCCGGTACTGAAAAAAAAAAATATGATTTGCACATTGGGGTGGTGCGGGAAGAGGCTATTTGCTTTGGGAGTTAGGAGCCAGTTCTTTGGGAAGAAAATAGATTTGGGGAGGAACTATTTGTTGGGGACCACTACAAAGTGGCTCTGAGCAGGATTTAATATTAACAAATTGGCTTTTCACATTTACTTGGGAGGTGTCTGAAGCTTAGGTAACTTGTCTGCAGATGGGCAGTTGATTCATAGTAAGTGAACCTCTATGAGTCGCTGGTCACTGCTGAGGCCTGTATTGGCCTGTGAAGCTGTGACGCCTCAAGGACAAGGTGATTGCAGCTGAGGGCGTCTGGCTCCTACCCCTTTAACTTGAAGGAAACTATGGCTGCAGGCATCTCAGCCCTGCTGTGAAGGCCTTCTTGAAGATAACATAGCTCTCCTAAATTAACATAATAGTACTTGGAGGAGTCCTTGAAAGGATTCCTGAGTCCTGCCCAGATTCCTGCCCAAATTCCTGCATTTTCTTCAGTATTCCCCCTCCCTTATTTGTAAACCTAATAAAAACAGATGACCCAGAAAAGTCTTTGGCTAATTCAGAGACTATTCATCTTGTTGGTTCATTTGTTTTTGAGAAGCTTGGATTTCCCTAAAAATTAAATGTTGATGAATGAAGTGCAAATACACCAGCTTGGAATGGAGCAACTGCTAGCAGTTCCAGGGAGGAGAGCGAGGGAGGGTGCTGTCCTATTAACGGTCTGGAAAGGCTGCAGGAGGCGACTTTCCAAGAATCCTTGTGCTGCGTGTACCCTTGCTCCCCGCCGGGCACCCATCTCCCACCTTGTATTCGTCCAGCCAGACGTGCACCAGTCTCAGATAGTTTCGGGTCAAGGCTTCCCTGAGGGAGCTGTCCATTTTCATGTTCCTCTTCATGATGTGCCCCACTCGGGAGCAGGGCATTACAAAGAGCTGGCCTCCACACATCCAGATCTAGAGAACGAACAATAAAGCACGAGTGAGGGTATCTTTGCCAGCAGAGGCACCTCTGGTTGTGTGTGCAGACATCCTAATGGCTAATGTGTGTTAAACTTCTGTCACTTAAACCTCATGACAGCCCAGAATTGCTCCCTCTTTGCAGGATGAAAGAAGAGTTAAGTTTGCCCAATGCCATGGACAAGGTGAACGGCAGAGGACAGGGTTTCAGTTAAGGAAGTCCGTTCTGAGGGGCAGCACCCTAAGTGACCCTAAGTGACTCTGCTCCTGCAGTGAGCACTGCCTGGTGTAACTAGAGAAACTCCAGTCCTGCCTGGATTCAGTTACTTGCACATCTTTTTCGTTTTTTGGTATCAGGGATCAAACTCAGGACCTTGCACTTGCTGGGCAGGTGCTGTGCCTCTGAGCTACATCCCTAGCCCTGCATCCTTTTTTACTTAAAATATAACACTTGTTTTTTAAATTTTATTTTTATTTTAGGGTTCAGGCTTGCCTTGACCTTGAGGGGATCCTCCTGCCTCAGCCTCCCAAGGACTTGGTTCATTTATCCATGCATATGACACCATGCTTGGATACAAAGGTAACTCTTTAAAACAACAAAATCTGAATTACCCTTAGTGAAAGTTCCAAATTTTCTGCTCCCCAAATATCCATGTCCTTGTCATACTGTCCAAGTTCATAAAAGTAGGGCCTGTGTATAGCAAAAAGTCCTCCAGCCATTGCAGGTGACCTGGTATGGGACACAAAATATTATAAATTGACACCACAGCGACAGTAATCACGAGTTTCCCTAAAAATTGTTTGACTGTAAGTGAAGTTTATAGTTGAAAATTAGGAAACAACCATATCAACACTCGAAGTATCTTAAAAATACATCTAGGTATGTAAAATTACTAGTAAAGACCGCAACTCCGTGAAAGTATTGGCTCACCTAATCCCCTCGGCAGTCCTGGGAGGTGGCTTTTACTATTACAGACGAGGACCCCGTGTCTGAGAGGGAACTGACCCCAGTCGGAGCTGACCTAACAGGCGTGGACCCAGAGCGCTACGCTGAGTGCGCGAGCAGCGCCTCCTGCTGGTGCGACAGTGCTCGGCACCACTGAGGCGCTAACGGAGATGGTCCGTGCGACCGGAATGAAACGCTGCTCCCCAAGATGCGGACAGTGCGCACAGCATTGCGGGTGCTGGGGAGCCAAGCGACAGAGCACGCTGTCTGAGAGGAGGTGCACGTCAAGTGACATCGCGTACACTGGGCGCCAAGCCAGTCCACGGACCAGGCCGGCGAGGAAGGCCGCCCGGAGGTGGGGGCCGCGCGGGGCGGAGGGGTCGCGCGGGGATAAACAGAGCGCCCCGAGCTCCTGGAGCCGGGGAGGCGGCGCTTCCGGACGGAGGCCGCGGGGACAGGCGGGGGCTGCCCTGGGCCGAGAGCGCGTGTCTGCGCCCCTCTGCGGCCGTGCTCGGTGACTGCACGAGCTTTCTGGGGGTTCCCGCGAAAAGCACCGTAGTCTTTATTTCTTCCCTGAATAAGGGGGTGCGGCTGCCCCTCAAGGCCGCGAGCTTCCAACTCCGGACAATGAGCTGAGAATTAAAAGCAAGTCGCGCTCTTCTCGCACTTTCCAAGACTAACAACATAGAAAAATCACTTCCATCTCAACCTAGGACATTCCGCATGGAAACACTTGGGTAAATAGTTTATATATGAATTTGGCAAAGGTCCCTGCTTCCTCCGGGCTAGCTATGGCGTGGGCGCGTGGTTCATTGGCAACATACAGCTTGCCTTTGAGAACAAAATTGAGTGTCAGAAATCAGAGTAGTACTTAACTATTGTTTTCTGGGTGTTTGGTTTGTTTGTTTTTATTTTTAGATGGGGTTTTGTTATATTCTTCAGGCCTAGAACTCATTATGTTGAACAGGCTGGCCTCAAACCCGTGGCAACCCTCCTGTCTCAGCCCTCCCGCAAGTTATCAGGGTCAAAGCGGTGCACTACATGCCAGGCATATCTTGGTTTTCTGAACTAGGGTGAAACGCACATTTCCAACTGAAGAAAGTTAACATCTACCGAACTTTCCTATTAAAAATTTAATCTAGCCTCCAGAGATGGCATTAGTCAGACGAAGACAGGCCTTTGGTCCCAGCTACTAGAGAGGCAGAGGCAGGAGGATCACAAACCTGAAGCCAGCCTGGGCAATACAACGAGACCCTGCCTCGAAACAAAATACAAGTGACAAGATACATTCATCTTCAGTAACCCAAGAGCTCTAAGGACTAAACCTGGAGAAGAATTTGTTTTCAGGCCCACCACCAGGAGAAAGCTCACCAACCGGATCGGGCTCGTCGGGCCTCCTGGGGAGTCCATCTCATAAGGGAAGACGATATCCCACTTGAACTGCAGGGTCCAGTCGAAGGCGCCCCGCACCAGCGGAGAGGGCGAGTATGCCAGGCTCATGCTGTCAATCGCGTCAATAACAGGGGTCACGACGGTCCCGGAGTCCAGGGCGATGGCGTCCAGCAGGGGCTCCAGCCACACTGCGTTCACCTCTCAGTGGCTGTCCAGGAACACCAGGACTTCACCTGGAGAGGCAAGAACAGGCTCCCTCAGGCCTCAGGGACGCGGCCCACGTCTGGGCTGAGGGGCTGAGGGTTCGGTGTGCACCGTTTGTGTGTTTGGCTCTTCGGTTGCTTTGGGGCAAACAAGAAATTTGAAAACATCACTGCAGCCCGGCTGGCAGTGACCTAGTTAACCTGATGCTGCCATTTCTGCAGAGCAGATGCCTTCTTCCTAGGCGCTAACTCTGTGCTTGTGCCGCAAGGAGGCCTAACTGGTTTTGTGGGCTCAGGTGCTGACCGGGCCCATTGTGCTCACAAAACAGGGAGTCATGGGGGAGTCAGAGTACGTTCAGTGGGCCCAAGTTGGAAAGGACCTCGAAGTTCAGGGGTTCCCTCAACTTTTTCTTGTTATCCCTTTTCCCGAAGTCCCTCATTTGATGTAAATTTCCCCACGTCATTTTTCGTAAAATTCTCTTATAATCATCTTGCTTCGAGCCAAGCCCGTGTCTAGAAGACCAGCCATGTTTGGACAGCTCCTTCCTCCACATGTCACGGAGCCCAGCACCCAGAGGTGACATTAGCCACACATGATAGCACCCACTGGTGATCCCAGCTACTCTGGAGGCTGAGGCAGGTAGAACACAGGTTTAAAGTCAGCCTGGGCAACAACAAAATAAACCCAGTGTGGTGGTACACGCCTATAATCCCAGCCCTGGGGAGACTGAGGCAGGAGGACCGCTGTGAGACCCTGTCTCAAAACAAACAAACAAAAAAATTAAAAATAAAATGGGCTAGGCCTGTAGCTCTGTGATAGTGTACTGGCCTCCTGGCAAAGGTCCTGGGTATAATCCCCACCACCACACATGCGAATACAGTGGCAAGGTCAGCTGCGACGATTAAGTGCCTGTGGTTGTGGAGAGAAGCTGCTGACTGCTAACATCCGCTCAGGTTGTTTCTGTTTCAGAGGAGGCCTTCCAGACAGGACCTCGGGGAGCTGATTTAAAGCAGCCAAAATTGCCCAGCCCCTCTTCTAGGTGACCTAGGGCAGGGGTCCCCCAGCCAAGCTTCTTCCGTGCTTCCAGCCCTCCCGCCGCCCACACCCCCGCCTGAGCGCCGCCTCCAGATTCCGAAGGAGCCCAGGCTGCAGGGAACAGTGCACTGGAGTGAGCTAGGCTGTCCTCTCTTTCTAGTCATTTCAAACCACCCCCGCCTACCCAGTCCCCGGAAAGATCTCTCATGAAACTGGGCCCTGCCCTCTACCGTTCAAAAAGTGTGCTTACGAGGAAGGTGATTTTGACGGGGCACGCGCAGGAACCTGCACCGTGTACAAGCGTGACAGACCTCCCCGGCACGGATGTGCGCACCTCCGCTGCCCGCCTTGGTCCGGGGAGACATCGCTTTGCGAGTCACCTGCGCCCCCCGGCTCTCTGAAAGCAATAAACCCGGTTTTCTTTTCTGTTGTCTTTCTGAGACAGGGTTTTACTAAGTAGTTCAGGCTGGTCTTGAGCTCACAACGATCCTCCCGCCTCAGACTCCCAAGTGCTGGGATTACCGGCCTGCGCCACCACGCCCGACTTCATTCTCCACTTTTTAAATTCCAGGTTGGACTTTTAGGCATTTGCCATCTTTTCCTGCAGACCCAAAACACAGTTGGTCCCAGCGCAGCGCTTCGGCTCCCGCACTTGCAGCGCGAAGCCGAGTGCACCGACTGACAGGTGGCAGTAAACACACGGAAGGAAGATTAGGAGGGACAGGGATTTGCTTCTCCTTTCTCTGAGGTTTTACTTTCTATGGTTTCCGTTATCTGTGGTCAGCTGCAGCCTGAAAATATTAAAGGGAAAACTACACAAATAAACCGTTCATGTTTTAAGTTATGCAAAATTCTGAATGGTGCGGTGAAACCTCCCACAGTTCTGCTCTGCCCCCTGCCCAGGTGTCCGTGCTGTGAGCGCCACCTGCTTGTTAATCTCTGTAACTGTCTCGAGTTTCGGGTGGCTTGTCCTGGTGTCCCACGCGGTGCTTGGGGTCCAGGGACCCTAATTTTACTTCACAAGGGCCCGGCACGAAGCCTCATGTGCTGCAAGGGAGGCGCTGCAGCCTGAAACCCAGGACAGGTGACCCCGGCGCTGTTTCTCAGCACCAAGAGCGCATGGGAAAGCACAGGGCACCAGGCAGGCAGTCTCAGCACTTTCTGCAGTTTCAGGAGGCTGAGGCAGAAGGATCGCTGTGAGTTCCAGGCCAGCCTGGGCTACAAAGTGAGTTCAAGGCCGTCCTGCACTGCATAGTGAAACCGTGTCTCAAAAAGACAAGACCAAAAAAGAAAAAGACAGCCAGGAGGACAGGAAGTGACCAGGTTTGAGAGAGAGAGAGAGAGGAGGAGGAGGGACAAGTTCTGGGAGGCCGTACTAGAAACGTAGTCACCTTCCAATAATGCAAGTGCCAGTGGCTCAGGAGGATGGCACCTTCAAACAGGGATGCATGCACCTGTTCACGCAGTGTGCAAACCCTCACGCAGGCCCAGTGGGTCCGGTGTGTTTTATATAAACTGCTTCCACCTAGGGGTGTATGCAGGCTGCACATGGTAGGTGATGAATAAATCATTGATTGAACAGTAAATTAATGAATACATTAATGACAGGTATAGTGGATTAACTAATGGTCAACGTGGAACGCCCAGCCGTACTGCACCAGTGTGGTGCTGGGTGTGCAGGGCCGGCCGAGGGTGGCTGCCAACAAAAGGGTGAACTGGAGAAGAAGAGGCGCCTCTGGGGAGCCGTTGGGAGCTGGTGGTTCTCGTGGAGGGGCTTGTTGCGCTGGCTTTCCTGATGGACTCAGCTGTTCTCATCCTTGGGGGAGCTCAGGCCCTCACTGTCACTGAGGACGGCTGTGGCACCTTTTGGGGGAGCTCTGGTCCTCACTGTGAGCATCGCTTCCTGGCTCCAGTGCAGACCCCCAGCCTGCCGGGACAGATCTTTCATCCCGCTGCTGCAGACTTTCTAGCTTCCACCACTGACCTTTGGGCCTTCCCAGCGCAGATCCATGAAACAGGCCCGCGTGAAACGCTGTACTTTCCTGCACTCTCTTTGTGCCTGACTCTTTGGATGACTATTATAAAATAATCCTATTAATTATGTGTCCAATGTTAATTTGTCTCCTTTGTGAACCCTGACTGCAGCAATAAGTCACTAGCTGCTACCTCACTGCCCACACAACAGGACTCACAGCTTCTGGTGTGGGAGTGCCTGCCTCGGGCAGCCCCCATACTCCCTGGGGTGGCTGGGGACAGGAGGTGAAGGTTGGCAGGTGGGAAGGTAGATGACAGCAGGGCAAAACTACAAGGAGAGATGCGCGGACAAGTCCACAATCATGGTTGAGCTCTTTAATATAATAAAAGTAAATGTACGTAGAGAGCCTATAACCGCAAAAAGAAAATATGCATTCTCTTAAAATACACATAGACCTTAAGGAAAATGGATCTCTCTTTAAGGTGCAAAAGAAATGCCAATTTCCAGCCACAACTAAGCTAGTAATAAACAAAGACCATTTTAAAGATCCCATATGTTTATGTTTTCCTTAGGTTTATTTTTTATTTTTTTGCGGTATTGGGGATTGAACTCAGGACCCTGCGCTTGCTAGGCAAGCGCTTATTCCACTGAGCTATATCCCCAGCCCCTTCCTTAGGTTTAGAATCTTTAAATTTCATTTAAAAAATACCAGAATTAAAGGGGAAACCACAGAAGATTCCCAGTGCCTGGACGATTTACAGAATAATTTTATGTAACTTTCCAAATACAGATCATCCACTTGATGTAGCTTTTTAGCAAAACAGACAAAACAAATAAACTGTTTATTCTATGAGGATAAGAAGGCTGAGTATAAGAAAACAGTACAGAAAAAGAAAACTGTAACCTAATTTTCCTTCTGAGCATAGACGCAGTGTGTGTGTATGGGGCTGGGAGACAGTGGAGAGGTCAGCGTCTGCAGTGAAGGGGGGAGCCTCTGCATGGGGCCAGAACCGACCTTGTCCTGAGTCCGGGCTTCCCCTCCACCCAGACCCAGGGGTTCCCCTGGGGCCACCAGCTCAGTGTTCGGGTCCAGGGAGCTCCCAGGGCAGCCCTCATGACCCTTGCAAAAGAATCTTCCATTTGAAATAGCAAACGGACACGTTTAGAAGCCATGTAAGATTAAAGCTCAGGCCTGCAGATACAGGGCAGGACCCTGAGCAGACCAGGACCTCCGGGCCGCCCACTCAGACACGTCCCTGGTGGGGTCCGTACCTGAGGCGTGTGACGCGCCAATCATTTTCGCTCGAATCAGCCCCTCTCTCCTTTTGTTCCTCACCAATTTCACCTTTCCCCGAAAACGTTCCAGAAAATAATTGAGCTTTTCTTTCAAATCATCTGGAAAAAACAAGCAATGCTTGACGGTTTATAAACTGTGATGACAGAAAACAATTTAACTTCATAACAGATTCCTAAAAACCAGGCCATTACACACAAGTTCTAACTTCAAAAGAAATTTCTACGCTTCTGGTGAAATGTCTTTATTTTCAAATATAACTGTTAAAATTTTAATAGAAAAAGTATGAAAGAGAGCGCTTTGGTGTAATCTGGTTTTGCTACTAACCACACAAACCACATTGTGATCACAATGCTTTTAACTAAGTAGTGATTCTTAGGGCAGTTGTCAGAGTACTTGGGTCCTAAATTCCTGATCTGCGAGAAGGGTTTCCCACCATGTTCCTGGCAGCCCTCTAGGGAACCTGGTAACAACTGTCTGCAGCCCTCTCCAGTGGCCGGAGCAGGGGACTCTGGGAACCAGACCTTGGGGCAGATGAAGCCAGGGTGGGCAACAGTTGTGGCTGACCTGAAGTGGTGGGTGGCTGGGGTTTTCAGAAGAGGTCATCATGTTGCTAGCTGGTGATCCAGAGGGACCAGGGTGATGGGATAGGTGGACAGTGGCAGGCCATGGACATGTCATTTGGGTAACGTAGTGGGGACAGGTCCCCAGGCCTCTGTCCCCTGCTACCCTAAGGAGAGGAAGCCCACTGGAAGACAAACGGATGGACAAGAGCCAGGCTTTGGTCCAAAAGTGTCCTGTGCTCCACAATGAAGTCACGGGGAACTAAAGGCGGGTGTCAATCCTGAGCTTCATTAGAACGCAGCACCCTGGGTCTGTGTTTGAGGCTCTGTGTGGGCGCAAGGCCAAGGTCTAGCCAGGGGAAGTAGAGGCAGTGTTGTTCTGACAGCACATTCACTGCCCTCCTAGTCTCTTATGAAAGGGACTGAAATGCTCAGTGAGGGTATGAGCAGTTACCAAGGTTAAGGGATGGAAGTTTGCGCTCTTGACCCAAATACATCTGTCAAAATCTAATTCCTAGTAGGACAGTATTTGAAGGTGGGGACTTGAAGAAGGATTAGGCCGTGAGGGTAGGGCCCACACAAACAGGATTAGTGCCCTCAAAGGAAGAGGCTAGAGACCTCACTGGATTTGTTTCTGCCATGTGAAGACACAGCAAAGAAGGCATCTATCTGCAACCAGAAAGAGGACCCTCAGTAAGAACCTGACCTATGGGTTCCTGGTCTCTGTCACTTTTAAGAATCGTGAAAAAAAGAATAAATGTTTGCTGCTTAAGCCACCAGTGTAGGATGTCCTGTAAGAGCTGTCAAGCTAAGCCACCAGGCATGTCTCCAACTCATGGTGAGGCAGAGGGGGCCTGTAGTTCTTCCTGGAGCTGCTTCCCTGGTGAGACCCTTGCATTATGAGCTGAGACCACTTGTGACTTTACTGTGACTTCTTTCAAACACTCTCAGCGCTATGAGCAACAGCGGCGGCCAGGACAGCTCCCCACAGCCTTCTCGTGCACAGACTGGAAATAAACAGGCCTGAGCCCTCTGACGCTGGCGAGGCCCTGGGAGCAAAGCTGATATGTGACAGGAGCCACCCACAACATCTAAAATTCCAAATGGAGTGACATTAACTGAGTCACACTCCAGAGCCAACTGGAGTCATTCCCTACACGGCGAATTTCCGGGATACCCTCTTCCTCTTCCGGTTCGCAGCTATCCATCACTACTTCGATGCTACCGGCAAGCTGAAGGTCCACATTCAGCTGTAAAAACAGGCAACTCATTTTAGAGTCTAAGGGTGCTTATCTAGATTTTGTGCTTATAATCCTTTTATTTATTTACTTAGTCTTTTTTTTTTTTTTTGGCAGTACTGGGGATCGATCTCAAGACCTCGCGCTTGCTAAGCAGGCGCTTATTCCACTTAACTATATCCCCAGCCTTAGTTTTTTTGAGGCAGGGTCTCACTATGTAGTTCAGGCTGGCCTTGAGCTCACCTTGTAGCCAGGCTGGTCTCAAACTCGCAACAATCCTTCTGCCTCAGCCTCCTGAGTGCTGGGATTACAGGTGTGGGCCACCATGCCTGGCTCTAGAATTCTTTTAAAACAAATAAGCCTAGAGGAATAAGCACTTAACTATTCGCTGGTCCCATTAGATTTCGTTCATGTGTAGTACACCCAGATCTGATCCTTTCCTCAAGAGGTCCGCATATTTGTGAGATAAATTCAAACAATGCCCTTCTGGAGCTGATTCCTGTTAATATCTCTGGCTTTATGCCCACTCAACCCTCACCCTGCCAACTCCGTGCTCACCCATAAGCTCCATGCAACACAGGAGCAGCTAAAACTTGCTGTGCTTTCTCATGTCTCAGCCTTTGCAAGGTGCTTCCTCTACCTAAAACACCTTTCGTGCTCTCCAGCTGGATAACTCCAATTCTTCCTCCCATCTTCCATTTACGCGTCACTTCTTCCAAAGTGATATCGAAAGACAAGGCTGGTACTCCTGGCTGGCCCTGTGGGAGTCCCCTCAGGACGGGGACCAGGTTCTCTGTGTCCGCCATATGCACCAAGAGCACCCAGCACCACCTCAGTCTCCATGCCCACCAAGAACCACCTTGTAGCAAAAGAGCTCAACCCAGCAGGTGAGTACCGCGTTCCAAGCAGGGTGGGCACGATGCTCCATCTTACCATATTTGCTCATGTCATCCACTAAAATGATTTCTTCAAGGAGATAAGGCGGTGTGAGGTACACCACGCTGGACACCGTCCGAAGCAAGGCGTTAAATTCCTCATTATGGAAGCAGATGATGCTGCTGGCGGTCGGTAGGTGGGGGGAGTAACGTTTGTGCTGACAGCTGCCGCAATAAAGGAGAGCAAGTGAATCAGGTAAAAGCCTTGAGCGTGTGGGCCTTTGTTCAAAACCTTCCCTTATTTTCACCTTGTTTTTCAACCGACAATTATGACAATACAATAATAGGACACCTAAAAGTCTAAAAATTAAGGTGCAAAATATTAACTTCTATGTCATTCTAATACTTTTGGAATTATTTCCTCCTAATAATTGTTTTTTCCCGACACTATTTTGCTGCTTTAATTCTACTTCCAATATAGCCTAAATACAAATGATGGCTATATTTTAGCTTGTTATTAAAACAAACACTAAACACCTTGAAGACTCACGTTAAACTTATTACTGGCAGGAAAATGGACACAGAGACTAATGGGACAGAACGGGGGCTCAGAAACAAGGCCTGCACTACGGCCAACTGGTTTTCAGGAAAGATGCCAAGAACACACTGTGGAGGAAGAGTCCACAATAAACAGTGCCTGGAGCACTGAATATCCACACATACAGAATGAACCTAGAAGCCCGGGTGTGGGGGCGCAAACCTGTAATCCCAGCACTTGGGAGGCTGAGGCAGGAGGATTGCTGAGTTTGGGGCCAGCCTGGATGACAAAGTGAGTTCAGGCCCAGCTTGAACTACATAGTGAAACCTTGTCTCAAAAAGACAAAAAAAGAAGAATGAAATTAGATACTTATCTCATACCATACACAAAAATGGACTCAAGGTACCTTAAAAGTGTAAAACCTGAAACTATAAAATCACTGGAGAGAACATAGGGGAAAGACCCATGACCTGGTCTAGGCAATGATTTTTTTTTTTTTTTGTACAGGAATCAAACTGGCAGCCTCCCTTATGTTTTCAGAAACTGTGCCTCTGAGCTACCTCCCCAGCCCTAGGCAGTGATTTTTTGGATACAACTGCAGAGGCACAGCAACAAAAAGAAAAACACAAACAAGGGGGAATGTGTCCACCTAAAATTCTGCACAGCAAACAGCCAGCAGAATGGAGCACAACCCACACAATGAGAGAAAATACCACAAATAATACATTTAATAAAAGGTTCATGTCTATATTTGCTAATGAGAAAAGAAATTACCAGATTTTTAAGAAATTGGCAAAAAGAGAAAAACCCTGAATAGATATGTTTCAAAAGAGGACAAAAAAAAGCTGGAGATATAGCTCAGTGGCACAATGCCTGCCTTGCAAGCACGTGATCATGAGTTCAATTCCCGGTACTACAAAAAAAAAAAAAAAGATTAAAAAAAAAAGACAAATCATCACTGGGTACAGGAAGAAGCGCTCAGTATCAGGGAAGTGGGAATTAAGCCACCGTGAGATGGCAGCTCATATGGGTTCAATGGTTATTGCCAAAAAAATGAAAGCTAGGGCTGGGGATATAGCTCAGTGGTGCAAGCACCTGCCTGGCAAGCACAAGGTTCTGAGTTCAATCCCCAGTACCAAAAAAAAAAAAAGAAAGCAAATGTCAGTAAGAATGCGGAGAAAGGGGGACTCTGGACATTGCTGGTAGGAAAGAACATTCTGTACCCACTGGTGGGCAGGATGTGCTCCAGGCGACCCACTTTGGGGATGTATCCAAGGGTATGGAATCGGTATGCTGGAGCGCTACTCCTACTTCCACGGTCCTTAGGGCATTATCCACAACACACAGGGTCCACCAGTGGATAGACGAATCAAGAAGATATGTGTATTTACACATTAAGACTTCCATTTTATTTTTGGTCCTTTTGAGACAGGGTCTCACTGTACAGTTCAGGCTGGCCTTGAGCTCACTTTGTAGCCCAGGCTGGTCTCGAATTCTCAATGATCCTCCTGCCTCAGCCTCCCAAGCAACACCATTTTGTATTGGGATGAATCCTCCTTTGGCCAGAAGCCTTTTTTTTTTTTTTGGTATTGGGAATCAAACTCATGACCTCATGCTTGTCAGGCAGGTGCTGTGCCGCTGAGCTATATCCCTGGCCTTAGAAACCCTTTTGTTGATTGAGTAAAAAGACCTACAGGTGACTTAATTCTTGGAAATGCCTGGAACATTCTGTGCTGATGGGGATGTGCTCTCTGCCCACTCCACATCTTAGAAACTTGAAATAGGATCTCAATATTATCTGACCTCAAATCCTAAAAATAGCAATCTACACTACAAGACTGCTAATGTGCTAAAGTTAAAATCTTGTTAGTAACTGTTTTGTTTGTAAAGCAGAAGGAACACACCTTTTATCCCTGGTGTCCGGCACCTCTCTCTCAATGCCCAAACTTCTACTGACAATGATATTAAATCCATATTTTTCAAATCCATCTAAGAGCTCTGGGTCCGAATAGTTAACTTTCTCATCTGCAAGAAAAGGTAACAGAGTCACATAAGGAAGGGCTACAGGGACAGCTCTACCCAGAGTTTGCTCCTTTTCATCATGAGGTGGTCGTTTTCTTGGGATCAGATCTTCCTCAGAGGAAAAGGTTAAAGGTGGGGTCACAGAGTATTTACACAAAACAATGCCGACTTAAGCCATTAAGGCTTTGTGGGAAGTCACTCAGCGTCCTCAGCGCCATCCTGACTGTCAGCTGCAGTGGGAAATGGCCCTAACGGAAAGATTTAGGGGAGGCGGGAGAATCAGCCCTGAAAGCTTCCCCCACATCTCATTAGAGGAAATAAAACGCTGTCACATGGGGTGAGCTTGTCCCAGCAACCTTAATAGTAAATGAAGACGGCGAAAATTCCCCTTCCAAGGATCAAACCTCTCAGGAGAGAATAAGAAACAGAACGGAGTCATACAAGAGAGCAACAAAACGAACCAATACAACTCCAAGGAAAAGAATGCTCCAAACACACAGGAGTCAGGACGCCAAGGCAAGACGTGCACAATTCACTGGCAGATGCAGAAAGTCACTTGATACTAGTAAGGAGAAATCACAGCGGAGATTTAATAGTTATGACGTCAAATGTGCCGCAGTGAAGAACTATCAACAGGAACTGCACAGATAAATGGAAATGGAATCATTTAGGAGCCATCCTCAATCAGAGAAAAAGAAAGAACTGAATGGTGTCGGGAGCGGCTCCCAGAGGGCAGCTGGCCTCCTAACTTCATCTTTCATCTTCAGTCCCAAGAAACCTTTATTTATAGCATTTCATATCAGTTATGCAAAAACACACCTTAGGCACTGAGGGAAAATATGAACTCCCTAGAGGACAAAGTATAACATACGCCCACCCAGGGCCCCTGCATTTCTGTGTGGCCGCCCATGAATCTCAGGCCGGGGTGGCAGAAGCTGCCCCCCTTCCCCCCCGCAGACGCGGACCATAGCAGGCTCCAAGACGCTTTCAGGACCCTTCCTTGTCCTGGAGCTAGAAGAAAGGTGGCTTAGTGAGATCCTTGGCACCTGCTCCGCCTGCCACCCTCTGTCCCAAGAAAGCCAACAGCAACACTCCTTTCTCCAGCCTGCAGTGTCAGGGGCTGGTTCTCACCAGGCAGAAGCTGCCACCCCTGGGCACCTCCTGGTGAGCTGGCAGGTGAGCAGGGAGCCGGTCCTCGGCAGCCTTGCCTGGTGGAAGCAGGGGCTGCCCTGTCACTGGGGTCACCGGCTGGCTGAGCCAGTGATTCTGGGCCCAAGGGGCACCTGCCCTTCTTCCCCTTTGCCCATCCTAAGCAAGGCAAGGTCCAGGCAGGGGGTAGGCAGGGCAGGCCTGGCAGGAAGTCAAACACACCAGGGCCTTATTGGCATCTCAACAGGGGGACTCCTTACTGAAGAGGAAGCTGACTAGAATTTGGCCTCACACTACCCCCGAAGTCCATCACCCAGGGGAAAGTCGTTTGTCACAGCCAGAGCCGGGATCTCTGAGTGAAGCTGAAGAAACGACCGACAGAGGGGCCCAGAGACCAGAGATGAGCCGGACGGCGGAGTATGTGGCTGGGGTATTAACACTTCCTGGCATGGCTGATCTGAGAAATACATATGCTACGTGTTGTTAGCAGTAACACTCAGCCTGCAGTCTCTTCAGGGTGAAAGCATCCATCCTAGCAACGCTATAAACACGGAAAGGAGGAGAATAAAATAACACAGAAATAGAAGTTAAAAAAAAAACACATGGAAATCATAGAATTACAAAGTGCAGTAATCTAAATGAACATGCTGGAGGTCACATCATAGCATGGCAGTGATAAATGATAGAATCAGTGAGTTTGAGGATAGATCAATAGGAATTTCCCAAAAAAGACAAAATACACTGGAAAAAAAGTGGAGAGGGTCTCAGGGAGCCACGTGACAAGAATGCTGAATTCGTGGGGCGGGGAGTGGGAGAGCGCAGAGCAGGGTTGCAGTACTCTGAGGAATGATGCCCGAGACGCCTGGAGTTTGGTGAAATGTGGAAAGCTACAGATTTGAGAGACTGAGCAAACCCTTCCACAGAGGAAGCCGAAGGGATCCATGTCAACCTGCCCTGTGGTCAGACCTCTGAAGGTGAGGCAAAGAGATGATTCCAAGCGCTGAGCAAAAGGGGGCATCAACAGCAAACTCCACACACAGCAAAAATATCCTCCAGGAAGTACAGGAACATGAGGAAACTCTCAGATGACAGAAAAGTAGGATTTGTCCCTGGAAAACCCATCACTCTGGGAGGCTGAGGCAGGAGGATCACAAATTCAAGCCCATCCTGGGCAATTTAGCAACTTAGCAAGACCATGTTCTTAAATTACATTAAAAAAAAAAAAAAAAGGGTAGGGGATTGGTGCAAAGGCCCTGGTTTCAATTCCCAGTAGCAGGAAAAAAAAAAAGAGGAAGTTCTCTAAACTAAAAGGAAACGAGAAAAAGGAGCTGGGCATGGTGGCACACACCTGTAATCCCAGCACTCAGGAGGCTGAGGCAGGAGGATCGTTGTGAGTTTGAGACCAGCCTGGGCTACAAAGTGAGCTCAAGACCAGCCTGAATGACATAGTGAGACCCTGTCTCAATGAAAAGAGGGGCAAAAATAGGAATAAGTGTTATAGAATATCTGTCTCATAACATTCTTAAAACTTTCTGATGGCTGAAGCAAGTATTAAAATGCTGTCTGGTGTTGTGCCATGGTATGCAGAGGAAAAACTAAGAGAATTATATTTTAACATGGGGGAGTTTAGTTCTTACCCTTTCCTTGAAACAGCAAAACACAACACAAGAAGAACAGTACATTCTGTATGCGTAACTGATACCTAGAGCAAGCACAAATAAAACTACGAAAAACAATGTACAAAAAAAATTAAGTCAGTCAGTGGAACTCTGAAATAGGTTCAGGTATCCATAGGAAGGGGGAAAAGCAGAACAAACAAGTAATAAAAAAAGCTCAACTTAGCTCTAACATATCAAACAGTCATAGTTAATGAAAATGTTCTCAATAGAACAATGAAAAACCTAGATTGGCAGAGTAGATTAAAAACATAATCCAATTATATGCAACCTTCAGGAAACTCAATTCAATATAATATAGTTAGACTGAAGGAAAAGGATAGGAAAAGATATAACGCAAAACTATTAATTGAAAAGTGGGAGTGGCTACATTAATATAAGATAAAACAGACTCCAGAATAGATAAAAAAACTAGCAACAGAGTTTGATGTTACGATTTTTTTTTTTTTAGATAGTCTCACTATGTAGTCCAAGTTGGCCCTCAAGTCACTATGGAGCCCAGGCTGGCCTCAAAGTTAAGGCAGTCCTCCTGCCTCAGCCTCCCCAATGCATTATAGGCATCCACCATGCCCAAACAGCTACTACATATATATATATATTTTTTTAATTTTTTTTTTTTTGCGGTACTGGGGATCGAACTCAGGACCCTGAGCTTGCTAGGCAGGCATTTATTCCACTGAGCTATATCCCCAGCCCAGCTATTACATATTGATAAGAGGGTCAATCCACCAGGAGATCTAGTGGTCCTACATATACATAAACCAAATAACAGAACCAAAAATACAAGAGGCAAAGACTGCTAAAAGTGGAAAGGAGAAGCAGATAATCTATATCTTGGATTATAAAATAAACCTCAGGCTGGGGATATAGCTCAGTGGCATAAGCGCTTGCCTGGTAAGCGCAAGGTCCTGAGTTCAATCCCTGGTACTGGAAAAAAAAATAAATAAAATAAAATAAAATAAAATAAACCTCAAAAATATAACAGAACTGAATCATGCAGTACTTTTTCTGACCATAATAACATCAAACTGGATATCAGCAATAGAAAGACACAGAAAATTATCCAAACTCTTGGAAATTGAAAAATAAATTTTGAAGTAATCCAGAGAAATTCTCAAAGGAAAGATAAAAATACACATAACTGAATGAAAATGAAATTCAACACATCCAGATGTGTAGGTTGCAGTATTATGAAGATGTCAGTTTTCCCCAAATTGATCTGTACATTCAATGCAATTCCATTCACAATACCAGTAGGCTTTTGGGGGGATAGAAAACAAAATTTGTTCCTAGAAGTATGCAGACAAACAAAGATCTTGTCGGGTTAATAATATCCCCTAGTTACTGCAGGCTGATCAGGTCTGCAATCTCCCCAGTGAGTGTGTGGGAAAGGCTAAATAGGAAGAGGCGAATGGATGATTTCAGGGCTCCAGGAGGATCAGATGCCTCTCATAGAATTCAAGATTCTAGGGTTGGGGATATAGTTGGGTGGAATAAGTTCCTGCCTGGCAAGCGGAAGGTCCTGAGTTCGATCCCCAGTATTGCAAAAAAAAGAAAGAAAGAAAGAAAAGAAAGAATTTGAGTTTGAGATTCTCTGTGGTCTGAGACCAAGACCTTCTCTGCTGTCCCATATTTATTTGGTTATTAGAAGAAGGGAGGGGAATACTCAAAAAGGGTAGAATTTCTCAAGGACTTCTCCAAGTAAGATATCAAATTAATTCTTAATAAGGATTAAATTAATCCACCCAGAAGTAAGATTCCTGAGGCTATAGTCTCTATCTAGTTGAGATGGATCCAGGTGTCCAGTTGGCTGTGATCTTGTCTTATCCTTTGAGGCTTTCCAGTTTCATCCACCATTACAGGTTTTAGTAGGGATTAGTGACTTAGAGAGGTTCACTTACTATGAGTCCATCAGCCACTTCCAGAGAAGCAGCCTAAGCTTTGGACAGATTCACAAGTAGACATAAAAAGCCAACTGGTTAATTTAAGTCCTGTTTAGGGCTGCTTCATAGTGGTCTCTATCAAGATCTAGAATAACTAAAACTTTTTTTTTTCTTTTTGAGACAGGATCTCACTATGCAGTTCAGGCTGGCCTTGAGCTCACTTTGTAGCCCAGGCTGAACTCAAACTTGCAACAATCCTCCTGCCTCAGCCTCCTGATAGCCACCACACCCAGCTATCCAAAACATTTTCTAAAAGGAACCAGTATTAAATTCAAAAGTAGAGCCCACAAAAGTGGCCTTTTTTTTGGAAAAAATGGTTAAGGTTGGAAAAGAGGTTGTCTTAGTTACTTCCTTGTTGCTGGGACAAAATATCCGACACCCACGAGTTCAAGGAGGAACGGTTTATTTCAGCTCCCAGTTTGTAGAGCTTTCAGTTGACAGTCCACTGGCTCCACGGCAGGGCAGTGTGGCAGAGAGGCGTGGCAGAGGAGAAACAGTCCATGGCAGGGCAGGCAGAAGCAGGAAGGTTTCCTTTCTCTGTCACTTTTTCCCATCTAAGCTGCATGCCTCTTGGTTAGAGCCACCACACTCAGGGTGGGTCTTCCCTCTTCATGAATCCATCATCCACAACTGATATATGCTAAACCATTAGTCAACGGACTAATCTCATACCATGCCCACTCGGCCCAGTCACTTGCAAAAGCTCCACCTATGAGCACATGAAGCTTTGGGGAGGACATTTAGACATAAACCCTAACAAGGGGAGAGTTTCAACAAATTGTGCTGCGTCAGCTGGATGCCCACAAGGTAGAAGTGAAAGTCAATCCCAACCCCAAATCAGTCCCAAGTTTGTGATCAATCATCACAAAATTAACTTCAAATGGATCATGATCCCAACATAAAATCAAACATTTTTAAATTTCTAAAAGAAAACGATAAACGTTTTTGTCAATTTGGGGTAGGCAAGTCTTCTTAAATAAAACAAAAGAAAATATGAACTCTACAAAACAATGTGATAAGACAAGCATAATCAAAATTTAAAATTGTGGCCAGATGTGGTGGTGCATGCCTGTATCTCAGCCTATGCTCATATCTTAAAAAGCAATCGGAAAAATCAGTCTTCCAAGGACAACCATTTAGAACTCAGAGGCCAGGTTATAACTCGAAAAATACATTTTTTAAAGTTCTGGCAGTTTGTCAGAATTAAAAAAACTGGTCCCAAGCCAAAGATGAGGTTTAAAAAATCCCAATAGAAATGAAAAGGTTTTGGTTCTGAGCTGTTCGGGGGAGTCCCAGGTTAAGTGCCCATGCGGTATGGGGCGTGGTGGGGTTCATGAGCCTGCTTTCTTTTTTTTTTTTTAATTTTATTTTAAAGACAAAAGAATGGAGACATATGAACCAGAAAAGCCATAAACAATACAGAAAATACAAAGTTATACAGAATATAGTAGGGAATTAGAACTGGATGTTGTATTACATAGTTATCTTCACATTAGTTAACACAAAAACATTAAAGGAAATACCAAATTATAGATAAGATA
>PVLD010026706.1:0-21816 GCA_004027595.1 Dinomys branickii | reverse complement strand
CACAGAAGCGCAGGGCCAGGAGCAGGGCCAGGGTGACGAAGACCAGGACGAGCGCCAGCACCCAGGTGGGCAGCGCTGGTGGGAGCAGGAAGAGAGCAGTTAGGGTGGGGGAAATGTGGGGGCAGGGGGACCCCAGGACCCCTGTGGGCATGTGCCAGGCTGGAGGTCACAGTGAGGGGCTGGGTAGGAGGCCGTGGAGCACAGGAGGGGGGACAGGGCTGACCCACAGAGCTCCGGTGCAGGACACAGAGGCTTAGGACTTCTGCAGAGGCGGCTTGGGCACTGCGCTGCAGGCTGCAGGAGTGCTGGTCACAGGGGAGGAGGACCGGGCAGGCACCAGCAGGCAAAGGCCTCAGGAGCCCTGGTTCCTGCCCGGCTGCCCAGAGCCTCTGTCCTGGCCCAGGAGCCCTGTCCCCTCCTCTGGTCCTGAGTCTAGCCCTGCCCCTTGCTGGCCATGGTCCCTCCCCGGGACCCCTCTGCCCCTGCTGCCTGGGACCCTGTGCTCTCCCTGGCACCCTCTACACCCTCTCTCTCTCTCTGAAGCACCTGACCTCTCACTGCCTGTGTGTCCTGTTGCCTGCTATGTGGAGAGCGGAGGGGCACACGCAGTCCACAAATGTGAGAAAGGGGCACAAGTTAGACCCCAGGCGTAAGCTCCCCATCCCAGGCCAGCTGGATGCCTGACGTCTTTGGTGCATTGGACCAGGAGCCCTAGGCTGACTGGTCACTGGGTGGTGGCTGCCTTGAGGCTAATGAACCCTAAGTTCCTGTTTGTAGGGGCCTCTGCCCCAGCAGTGAGGAGGCAGGATGGGGAGACGGCTCCTCTGCTCTCTCAGGTCCTTGCCTGCAATCTAGGTTCACATCAGATATTTCTTCCACACTGAAATTAAACCTGAATCCTGAGGTTCACTCCCCCTGTGCTAGGGACTAGTGACTGACAGGAGGGAAGGGGCGTGTCTTGTCCCTCTGCCCAGGAAGAGGGGAGGTGCCCAGGAGACCTACCCCACTCAGTGGCCCAGCGCTGCTCCTTGCTCCACTCGCTCCAGATCCCCTTGTAGGCGCCTTCGGGGCTGGGTTTGACCCTCACCCTGGCCTGGTAGGTGGTGGCTGGCTCCAGGGGGGGCAGTGGCATGCTGTGGGTGTTCTTAAGGGTCTCAGTCTTGCTGTCCTATGGGAGCGGGGGCTGAGGCCCAGGCCTGGCCTGGTGCCAGGTGCAGTGGCGTCCCCTCCCCGTCTCTCCCAGGTCCCCTGTGGGGCTGGTTCCACCTCTGACAGCACAGATAGGGGGAGGCCAGGGATCAGACCCCACGGAGTTCTTCCACTGCCATCTGCTGGAAACTCCTCAGCCTCCCGGGTGTCTGAGCACCTCAATCCCTGCCAATCCAGGACTGGGGAGCAGGTTGACGGGGCTCCAGGCTCTGAGATAGGGGCCCAGGTACCTGGCCTCCTCCTCACTCCACACTGACCACTTTCCTGTCTCCTGCTCCTTCCCAAGCCCAGCCTCTGGGCCATGCTGTGAGTTCTCTGTGGGGTCTGAGGAGCCGGGGTCTGTATAGACTGCAATTTAGGGGCAGATAAGCTTCCCAGGAGGAAATGTCCCTAGGATCTGATAACTTCTGAAGGAGCTTCATTGCACCGGTGTCAGCCCAGCCTGCCCTGAGGGTGTCTATGCCCTGTAACTCAGCCTCACCTGTGGTCCCGTGGCCCGGTCACATCACCTCTCTGAGCCTCAGCTCCACCCCAAGTGATGCAACTCTGTGCACACAGAGATGCGCTCGCTGTGTCCTACCCATGCCTGCCTGTGACCAGTCACCTCTGTGGCTGGCACAGGGACAAGGTGCTCTTCTGTGTGCTCCCTCCCTCACCTTCCAGGAGTCCTCATCTTTCTTGTACTCAATCTCGAAGGTGTTCTCGATGTGCGAATAGTACATTTTCTCCGTCACCCAGCGCAGGCTGTAGCTGTCTCCATCCTTGGTCACGTTGAGGGTTGGGGCTGCCATCTGGACTGGAGGGAGGGAAACTTTTAGGGGTGGTTATGACCTCCACTCTCCAGGGGAACCTTTCTGTCTCCTATGCCAGCCATGTCCTGTCCCCGTCTAGTTCAGCTTCCTCGTGTCCTGGCATCGTGAGGCCTTTGTGCCTCCCCTTTCTGGTTTATAACCTAAGCAGCCCCTTTGCTAGGAGACGTCAAAGACACCTGTGTTGTGTGGAGGCTGAAAGTTTGGCTTCCTCTTGGTGCCTGGAGTCTAAGTACAGCCAGCACATGTTGGTTCATTTTAGAATATCAGCCATGTTCTAGCAGAGATGACACCCAGCAGTGTAGCTCTGCAGTCCTGGCCCTGTTGCTCCTCACGGCTAGTTCAGAGCCCCTGGGATCATCTCTCTGGTGTACCCTGCCCAAGCCATAGGAGATGCTCTCACTACCCAAAAAGCCACCAGATCGCAGCAGTAAGCCTTTAATCGCATCAGGTGACCCACTCACTCCCCAGCCAGAGGTGACCAATCAGATAGTTGAAGCTCCTTTGTGACAGCTCCGCCCACTTGATCTTTTCTGTCCATAAAGTGGAAAATGCAAAGGACAGAGAAAGCAGAAAGTGGGTGTGGATCTAGAGGCTCTGCACTCCAGCTTTGAGTCATCTCCCACTGACTGTGGAACTTCTAAGCCAGTCATTCAACCACTCTCAGCTGCAGCCTATCGATCAGATTGAGAAGAAGCCTGCTCAGAACTTTGAGGACTCACAGGCCTTTTATAATGCAAAGTGAGGTGTTCTATGTTCCCAGGCATCACTCTAAGCTCTCTGGCCACTTGAGCTCCAGGAACCCCCTTTCCCAGGAGGGTCCCCAAGAGTGTGAGTGGTGGTTTCCAATCCAGATGAATTGGCCACTGACCTTGGCAAGCACTAAAACATGCGTAGAGAGGAGTGCGGCCATCAGGAGCCACTGTACACAGGTGGCCCCCTTGCACTGGGGTCCTTGCTACCTAATGGAAATGGGTGACACTGACATGCAGGGATCTACGGTCTGTGTGCACATGGCTGGGCCCAGTGGAAAAGTGAGTCGTTTGTCAATATTGAGAAAAATGAGGAGGACTTCGGAAATCAGTAAATGAAAAATCTAGTCAGGGAAGGAGAGTGGTTTGGTGGTAGGATCCTGAAGGTGGGCTGGGGGGTGTGCGCTGTGGAGTAGCTACAGGGGGAGAGGTGGCCTAAGGGAAGGCTTGACAGAAGCTGATGTAATGACCTGGTCTCTGTGTGATGTGTCTTCCCCTCATTCATAGACCCTGCTAAACCATCACACCTTGAGAACTTAGACAGGACATCAAAAGAATCAGTTTCCTTTCAGGCACTGCTCTGACTTTCTTTGAAGGTGACAAACAGAAGGACTGGGGCAGGAGGAGGTCTATGTCTCCTGGGTTGACCCAAGGACCACCTTCTAGTCCCAGGAACCCACAGGGGAGCAGGGCAAACTCACTGTGCTCCGAGCTCTTTATGAATTTCCCCATATTCCGAGGACGCACGGTCACAGTGTACTGGCTGTGGGCCCCTGGGCTGGAGATGCGGATCTGGCAGGAGTGCAGGGTGTAGAGATCGCCCAGTTCCTCCTTCTGCACCTGGGGACATTCCTCCTCCCTGAGGAGCACACAGAGGGGAGGTCAGGGGCCAGGGAGGGACCACAGAGGGCTGAGATCTCAGCTGGGCAGTGGCTTGCGCCAGGGCCCTGGGATAGGAGGAGGGCTGGGCAGGGAAGGCCAAGAGCAGGGGAGAGACAGAAAAGGGACACTCACTCTGCACCTGGGCTGGACGTGTAGAACAGGCCAAAGGAGACTGAACTGGTCACCGGGGACTTCACCTCCCAGGAGCAGCTGAGCGTGTGGGCCCCATCGAAGACGCACTGCAGATTCTGGGGCTGGGCCTGGTCCCCTGCAGTGGACATAGCCCTCGGTCACTCCCCTCCCTCACACTATGGCTCTGGGGACACCGTGTGACCACCACAGGGAGATCATGGGCTCTGGGATAATGAGGCCCAGTGCGACCCTCATCGTGGGCCTGCCATCTGCACGCCCACAGCTCCAGGAATCCGTGTCCAGGGATGGGCACAGTCTTGATGAGGAAAGCCCTCCTAACACATGGTGGTCGGTGATTCAGCTGCTGTGATGACTGCAGTGGTCATCAGCAAACCTTCCCAGGAACTGAGCCGGAATGCACAGGACAGAGTCTGACGGGGCAGAGTTCCCCACTGCTGACCTGGGCTGCTCTGCTGAGAACACGGGGGTGGACTCAGATCCCAACTGCACAGAGCTCTAAGGAGCTGCCTTGCCCAGGGGGACAGGTCCCACCCAGACCTCATACCTGGCTGCGAGCTCCAGCCAACTTCGCGGCTCCATTGGCTGGGCTGCCCAGAGAAGTCCGAGTCTGGAGCCAGCCGTGTCCTCACTCGGGCCACATAGGTGCTGTTGGGCAACAGGAGCTCAGGCCCCAGGGCCACCTGCAAGGAGTTGGAGTGCAGGGTGCTGGCGCTCTGTGGAGAGAGGGGACACTGTGGGAGGTGCCGGCCACATGTCCCTTGGGGCTGGGGCACAGCTGAGTCTGGGTCCTACCTCCCAGGACTCGTGAAGCCTCTTGTAGACCACCTCAAACTCCAGGTCCCTCTGCGACAGCCAGGACGTCTGGGGACCCTCAAGGCCCACTCTCCAGGTCAGCAGGAACTGGTCCCCAGAGGCACTGATCTGGACGTCCTGGGGTGGAGGTGGCTGCACTGCAGGGGCAGGAAGTAAAGGGTTTGTGAGGCGGGCCCATGGGGACAGAGTGGCCTGCCTGGCTGCAGGGGGACACACTTGGGTCCCAGGCCCAGCACTGCCTGTCCGCTGAGGACCGTGAACAAGACCCTTCCTGTACCTCCTCAGCCCCCAGCTATAGCACTGTGTGCTGAAAGGTGACAGCAGTGACGGCTGGAGGGGCTGGCCCTCAACTCTCAGTGAAGCCTCCCCTGCCCAGCACGCAGCGTGACCTCCTGTCCAGCAGAGGGCACTGCAGTCACATGGGTCCCTCTCCTGCTGACCCCTCTCCCTTCCACCTGCCAGGGATCCCCAGCCACTGTCATTGAGGAGCATAAGTGTCTCCTCCTCTAAGGACCATCTTGAATCCCTGTTCCTTGTTTCTTCTCTTCCCTCCTTGTAAGTCCTGCCCCATGTTCCCTTTGAAGTGTTTGCAGTTTCCATGTTGCCTCCCCTGGCAAAGGAGGAACTTGGGGAAGGAAGGTGGCTCTTGATCCCCTTTCCCGTCTCACGGCCTGACAGGCAGCTAGCTTGGTCAATTGGGATGGGGGTGAAAGGATGGATGGATGACCACTTTCCTCTCTCCTGCTCCACCCCATCCCCAGCCTCTGGGCCATGATGTGAGTTTTCGATTAGCTAATTGATCCCCAAGCCTGAGACTGACACGGAGTGGGCATCAGCCTCAGCAAAGAGCTCCAGGAAGCTGCTGCCAGCTGGGCAGATTGGGGGCCAGCTCTGCCTTTTTCATCCATCTCTAGTTATTTTATTGCACTGGCCCATTTTAAAGATGGAGAAAGCGATGGAGGAAGTGAAATGCCTACGATCCCACCTAGGGGAGTGTCAAATAGACCAGTTGCACCTCTGTGCCCTTTCTGGCTCTGCCTGGCCCCTTCGATCCAGTGCCAACTTCCTTCAGGCTCAAACTGACTTCTCTACTCAACTTTTGCTCCAGGATGCAGAGTGCCACCTTCCTGCCCTTGTTCTACACGGTCCCCATCTCCACATGCAGCCTTCTCATGCCCAGGTGCTGCGTTCCCTGTGGTCAGACTTCTGACTGCTTGTTCCCTGCCCTCCTGGCCCATGAAGGTGTTGGGTGAGCCGGCAAGCAGAAGAATGGGTCCCTTGTCCATCCCGACTGGGATCACATTTCCCCTGTCCCTACCCTGGTCATAGCCAGCGGAGCCCTTAGCATTTCTCTCCCTGCCTCATACCTTTGGTCTCATTCTGGACTCCATCCTCCTGCCACCACTGCCTAATTCAGCACGTACACACTGCCTACCCCAGCGTCCTCACCAAAACCCAGTTGTGTCACCCTGCTTCAGAGACTCTCTGTCACCTTGCAGGGCGGAGTCTTGTCCTGCTTCAGGTCCTGCCTGTATCCCTCACTTCTTCCTTCTGTTGTCCAGCATAGGAACTTGATGCTGGACATGGTGACGGAGATTTCCCAGCTTTCCGCCCCTCCCGAGCTTCCTGGCCTTTGTACATGAGGTTATCCTACCTGGAAGGCGTTTACCGCTCTGTGCTCCTCCACTGCCCTCACATCTCAGCGGTAAAGATGCTTCCTTCTTTCTGGGAAGCCTGTCCTGATCCCCAGGCCCTGTGCCCTCTGCCCCTGCACGCCACACACAGGACAGTGTCCGGTGTTTCCATCTCCAGGCTGTATCTCTGAGCTCCCCCAGGGAGGGACCCTCTCATCCCAGAAAAGCAGGTTTAGAAACATTGTCTCAGAGCTGCCCTTTCCAGGCCACGGCTTCCTGAGGCTGTGGCTGAGGCAGGAAGCAGAGCAGAGCCTCCCAGACTCCTGCCAGGGGCAGCAGGGCCAGGGCAGCATCTGAGGCGGGAACTGATATGCCTGGGCCCAACCAGAGCGTAGCCACCAGCGCCTGCCACACCCTGGGGAAAAGGCCTGGGTGAAGCCAAAAGGCAGGGACAGTGGCACCCTCTGGTGCTGTTTGGGGGAGAGGACAAGAGTCACAGCCTCGCCAACACCCAGCACACACAGGGCTTGGCCCGTCACCCCAGACCTTTTCAGAGGACTCCCCTTTGCACCCAGCCTCCCTGGAGCAGCACTGCCCGGGGCCCACGCGAGTGAAGGGCCAACTGCATTTCCTTCTAGGGGAAACTCATGCAGACCTCGCTGTACAAGGGGCCGTGTGCACCCAGACAAGACTCTGCTGGCCTCTTGGCCCTCATGAGCCCCGCCCCTGTACACCCCTGGGCCCAGCGAGGGCAGGGAGGAGACAGCTCAGTGTCTACAAGGCAGGAAGCCTGTGGGAATTGGACCTGTCACAGAGGCAGGGCTTTGGAACCACTCGGCTTCAAGGGCCTCACCCACAGAGGCGCTGGGGTGGGTGTGAGAGTCCCATGGCTGGTCGGTTTCCATGTGAATCCTTGGGGTGGTTTCCTTGGCAGGAAGCTGCCAGGGCTGGGATCCAGGGGCTGGGCGGTGGTGGCAGCAGCCGGGACAGGGGAGGCAGCTTGGGTGTGACCCTCTCGTCACACCTGCTCGAACACCAGCATCACAGGGCACCACTTCCTGTCCCCACGTGGGCCCAGGACAGAGTCTCCGCTCCTCGGACACTCCCTGCCTGGTCCTTCTGCTCTACCCCCACTGTCTCTGGTGCCCTCTGCCTGGACAGGGACCAAGCCCTGGCAGGGATGCGGCTCTCACCGTGCTGGGCCAGTGTCACAGTGACCTGGACCCTCAGAGGCCGGTCTGGCTGGAATGAGAAGTAGTCATTGTCAGCCAGGGCGAAGCCATCGTAGGGAATGACACATCTTCTAGGCACGCAAGGAGGAGATGGGCAGTGTGACCAGGATATGCTGTTAGCGGGTTCGCAGGACACTGGCTCTGAATAGTTCCTGTCGGGAGAGAACATGGGTTGCTTTGCTCAGAATCAATAAGAATCACCCATTCATCATGTTTAGTGAGCGGTACCATGCGTAGGGCTTTGTCCAGGCCCAAGCACTGGCAGTGAACCACACACAGGCAGACGCTCACTCCTGCAGCTGCCATCCTGGGCGGGAGGCACAGGCTCATCCACTGAAGGCCTTCAGACATGGTGTGCAAAGGAGTATTTGAAGAGTCAGAGCAATGGGCCTTCTGCTATGATCATTTTGTAAAATTTTAAAATATTCACCATATATTTTGCCTACTCCCTGCAGTAGGAGGAAACATCCCATGGTCCAGCAAAGCGAAGGAGGGAGAGGAAGCTAGGCGCTGGAGTGGGGGTGACGTCTGAAGGAGGGGACAGCCAGGCCCCACTGAGAAGGTAAATACGTGCAAAGCAAGCCCAAAGACATAGGGAGAGACAGTGCAAATTCTGGTGAAAGGAGCTTTCCAGAAATGGCCCAACAAGTGCAATGTCTCTGGGGCAGGCACCTGTGCAAGGGGCACCATTCAACCAGCATACAGGGAGGGGCGCATGCAGACAGGAGGTCTGGGAGATTTGTTAATTAAACTGATCATACAGGGCTTAGAAGAAATCTAAGTGTAGCCAAGAGAAAACCTAAAGGAAACCTCTCCCCTCACTGACTTAGTTGACTTTCTATTTCTCTAATTGAAGAGGTCCCACAGCTGGGCAATCTATTATTAGTTCCCCACTAACTTTCCTGTAGATGACACCTCTAACTGAAGCCAGCTCATAGATTCACTCTGGCAAAAGTGGCTTTCTGCCCCACTTCCAGGTTCTGTATCTTATACTGTAAGGTTACTGATTTCTGAGAAAAGAAACTACAAAGACATGAGTCATAAAATTTACTAATCGGTGTCTTTCCTCTAGGTTGAAAGAACCCGGAACATTGAGTAACCTTTGTGTAACAGCCATGTAAGTACCAGGGAAGCCGACGGCTGTGGGATTTATGACAACCCTGATGTTCCTCTACCTCTGCGCTAGACCTGAAAAGATGCCCTGTAAGCCCCAAGCTAGATGATCTTTCTTGGCAAGAGCCTCCCACCTTCTCTCATTTGCAGATTTTCCAAGTGAATTTTTTTCCTTACTCCAACTTGTCCTCAAGTATTGGCTTTCAGGTGGTGAGCAGAACAGACTTGGGTCTGGCCACACAAGGAGTTTGGATTCCATTGAATTTGTGACAAGCACTTAGAGATTTGCGAGAGAAGAGATGAAAGACATATTTTGATGTAGGTTTTGAGTGATGGGGACGTGGTGATGTGGGATCAGGGAGAACAGGTGGTTTTTGGTCCATCCGGAAGTGGATGGTCCAATTGGTCAAGTGACAAGAAGTGGTTTGGAGCAGCGAGGTGGGGTCAGCATTAGTCAGGTTCATATTCTGTTATTTTGTTTTATTTGGTTGTGTTTGTTTGTTTGTCTTTTTGAGACAGGGTTTTGCTATGCAGTTCAGGCTGACCTTGAACTCACTTTGTAGCCCTGGCTGGCCTTGAACTCGCAGCAATCCTCCTGCCTCAGCCTCCCCAAATGCTGGTTTTACAGGCATGGGCCACCACATCCAGCTCTCATTCTGTTTGATGACAAATTTGACAGCATTTGCTGGTGGAGCAAATGTTGCAGTGGGATAGGAAAGGTGGTAAAGTAGATTTAAAAGCCAAACAATCCCTTCCCCTTTATTTACCCCAAGTGGCCATCTCTTCTCAGTGGAGTGAGCTAGGGAAGACTGAGGCAGGAACACCTCAGGGTGGGAGCAGAATTTGATTTAGGGCATTTAGAGTCAAAGACACCTAGAATCTAAGTGATTCTCTGTGCTGCTTATAGAGAAGCAAGTGCCTTGATTGGTGGTTACTGGGGGTCTGGGTTAGAAATTTGCATCTGAAGTTGCCACCTATAACCTGGGGTGGGATCTTCAAAGACTGGGTACAGATATGAAAGAGGAGGTCTGAGGACCGAAGCTGGGGGCTGACACCCTCTGTGAAGAGATAGAAAAGGAGAGAGAGAAGAGGATGTGTAGGAGTGGGGTGGTGGCAGAGGGGGGCCTGGTGAGTGGTGTGGCAGCCGGAAGTCAGGGAAGGCAGCCCCAGGAAGGACACTGTAGTCTTCCTGGTTAGGTGCTGCCCACTGTCAGGGAGGAGGAAGGCTGACACCTGACTGCTCCATCCAACTCCACGGGTACAGCTGACAGACTGAAAAGGCATCGGGTACAGTGACTACAGACAGCCCTGGGAGCAAGCGGTGATGACCCAGGAGAGGTAGCACAGAGCCGCGGCAGGAAGGTGGGGTACCGTGGAGCCAGCTCCCCGGGGACACATCCTGGGTCTCCTTCCTTCCCTGGACTCAGCTGTCTGCTCTCCTCACGGATGGCGGAGAAGACCCTCCACCTCCCCCACTGACTCCATCACCTTCCCGAGCGGCTTATGTCCAGGAGGCCATCAGCCCAAAGCTGGCTACCCTACGCTACAGCTGGGACCCTGGGAGCGGGGAGATGCCCAGCACCTCACGCCCGTGGACGCGGTCCCTGCTTTGCTCCTCCCCACCCTACGGCTGGTGAGAACCCCAGCTCCCTGCCACCTGTGCGCCCTGTCCGTGACCTGGGCATTGTGTCCTTCCTGCTGCCTGACAGGGAGGGTGAACTCAGTCACACGGGGAAACTTCAAAACACAGTAGCAGTTAAGAGAAGACTGTCACCCTGTGCAGCAGCAGGCCATTACTGTCCCAGGATCCCTGCATTTGCCGTGTCCCTGTGCCCCCTGGAACCCCAGGCCAGGCACCCTAGGCACAAAACAGTACCCTCAGACCTCAGTCCTCCTCACTCACTCTTTTAACATCTGGCGATGGAGGGTCATGTTGATGAGCTGCCCAGCGGCCGCTGTCTCTGCCCAGCTGCACATGATGCGGCTCGTGTAGTCGTTGTAGCAGCGCAGGGTCTGCAGCGGGACAGTGTCTGCAGGGAGATGCAGGAGGGTCACCCTCCCCTCTGGCCCCTGTCACCTCTCCCCATGCATTGCCAGAGTGCCCAGCTCTCAGGAGGGATCCTGGTCGAGGACCCTTCTCCCCACAGAAACACAGCTTCTAGCTGATCCTCAGCATGTTACTGGGTCCCGTGTTCTGGCCCTGGGGAAGGTGCCCTCAGGAGAGGATGAGTGTCAGACACAACCCCACCTCCACACTCCATGGTGCCCCCACCCAGGCCTACCCTTGGGCCCCCCTCTGTCCTCTGCCTGCCTGGCCTGGGTTTGGAAAATAGACTGTCATCCTGAGGTGGTGACAGAAGCCATGGTCTGGGGGGCACTGGGAGGGGTTCCTTCTGCCTCGGGAGCCCCAGGAGCACCCCAGGAGTAGTGGAGGTGCTTGGCTGCTGTAGAGAGAGCCCCAGCCCAAGGTAGCAGTGGGGATTGGAGGTCTCTCGAGAGCAGAGGGGCTGGGTGGAGGCGAGCAGAGAAGAGGCGATCGTTTGGAGGTCGGGGCCTCCAGTGGCACAGCGAGGTGGGTGGCAGAGACGTCGCTCTGCCTCAGTGGGGCTCTCAGGTGCCAGGGAAGGGTGAACAGGTGTGTGGGAGTCTGGAGGAGGGCCTAGGTGACCAGCCCAGAGGGAGGAGGGGTGTGAGACAGGGAGGAAGGAGAGCTGCGGGTGTCCAGGAGCTTCCAGGGTTCAGTGGGGGTGTCCCTGACATGGTCAGGAGTGAGGCAAGGGATGAGGACGGGAAAGAGCCTCAGACTCACCCTCTGACCCTACCACACTGGACCCCCTGCACAGAGCCAGCAGGGCCATGAGGAGCAGGCCTGGGAGCAGCGCCATCTCCTGGTCAGCTCTGGAGCTGTAGGTGGCTGGCAGTGTGGATGCTGGCTGGCTATGGGCGGCCGGACATCTCATCGCCCTGAAGTCTCCTGTTGCTGCCAGGCTAGGCGCTGGGCCAGACTCATGTCACTGGCTCTCGTGACCCCAAGACTCTGCCTCCTCCGGGTCTGCAGAAGGACGAGTTAATGGAAGATGCCCAAGGCCCAACCTCTGTTGTGGGGCAGAACCTTAGCGACAGTCCTAGTACTTCGAAACTAAGTCTCCCAAGCAAGATGGTGGGTGAGATGGGCTGAAGGCCTCTGGGTACCACCAAACAGCGCCCTGAAATGACAGCCCCTGAGAAGGAGCCTAGGCTTGGATGGGAAGCAGGTTCCCTGTGGGTGACAAACACATGCTCTGGGGGGCCACGGGTAATGGGGAGGGTGGCATTAGTCTCCTCTCTGTCTCACACACACTGGGACCGGGTGCTGTCCCTTCCTGACCCCGCTTACCATCATCTCTCCCTGACGCGCTCTGCCTATCCCCCGCTGCCTGTTGGTTCCCCTTTTCCCACAGGCTGGGGATTTCCTCTCTGTCATTACGTCCTGCCCTGGGAAGCACCACGGGAGCACAAGCGTCCCTGTGTCTATGCGTCTATCTATTTATTTACCTGTGGATCTACCTGGGCATCCGTCTATCTACCCGCCTGTCATCTGCGAACACATTAGCTGGAAACAACGCTATCTTACCCCAGAATTCCCTACATGATAAAGCACGAATTAGTAAACAATATGAAATAATGGAACATAGAATTAAAATGCTGACTGAATAACAAAACTCCCATCTCACACCATTTCTCAAACATGAAGTGAATTAAAAATGAAATGTAAAAGTGAAACCAATTTGATCTTCAAACCGTAGAAGCACTCATCCACATCAGGGATTTGCTCCTCACAGGCCTGAGGGAGGGAAGTCCTCTGTCAAGGTGCTGGCTGACTGGGTGTCTGGCGAGCCCATCCCATGGGCTCCTTGCAGTCATGCCAGTGGGGAGGAAGGTATGAGGGAGCGCTTGGGTCTCCGTGGTCAGCTGCTAATCCCACTCCCGAGGGCCCAGTCCCCACGACCCAGCCCTTCCAGGAGGCCCTGCCTCCGAGTATTCTCATAGGAGCTTTGCTCCCACAGCCTTGAGAAATCAAAGTTACAGAGAACAGGTTACTACCTCCCACGGTCAAAGATCAAAACAAACCAATCTTATCAAAGAACACAAGCAGAACCGTTATATCCATGCAGAGAATCTGCATGGCTGACTTTTTTTGAGACAGAGTCTTGTTAGGTAGCTCATGTTGGCCTTGAACTTGACAGGCTCCTCCTGCCTCAGCCTCCCCAATCCTGGGATTACTGATGTGTGGTGTCACGCCTAGCTAGTAGCTGGCATATTTTTACCATCTACCATAAACCAAGCATGGTTCAAAGCACTTATAGACATGAATAGTTGGCTATCGGCTACTGTTAGAATCTTCCGCCTTATAGGCCCAAATGGTACAGGGATGTTAATAACAGGTCCTCGACCCCACAGCGTGGGACAGGTGGGACTGTCCACAGCAGGCAGGCTCAGAGCTCTGCATACTTAGCTTTTGTTGTGCAAAGAATAAAAGAACCGCATTTAAAGGCATGAGATCCATGATTTTTAAAAATATCAACTCAACAGTGGGCCAAAGGACACAGCAAACACCACAGATGGCCACCCTACAATGGTGGGTGTTTAAAGACAGAGCACATGGACAAGGAGATGGGAAGTTTTAGAGAAACACTGAGACCCTGGAAGAGATCCAAGAATTCCAGCCCCCAGAAGCAGAGGACAGAGAATATTAAGGACACATATAACAATAGCATCAAAGGCCTCGCAGTCCCTTTCCTCCTCATCAATAGGAACCCAGGTTTTAACTGGGCTTATTGCTACAAGGACTAGGAGGGTATATCTCATATCCTCTCCTGCTGCCGTGCATGATCCTGTGACTAGATGTTATCCACGAAGATATGAGTGGAAGCAGTGTGTGATTTCCAAAGAAGGTTGCTTAACAGGAGTTGACTCAGATATTTTTGCCCTTCTGCCTTACCTCCTTCCTCCAGCCTGAAACTTATCAATGATGGCTGGCACCCAAGCAGCTATTTTGGACTACAAGTTTGTCTTGAGGAAGAAAACAATACTCAAAAGAAGGAGAAGAAACTGGATTCTTCTTATCACTATGGAGCAACCATATCAGCCTGAGATTACTACCTCTGCACTTTCCTTATGTAAGTCAAAAAAATTGTTGTTTATAGAGACAATTAGAAATAGAAGAAAATTTCACGGGGTTTTCCAAAGACAGCAATCCACTAAGTGAAAATGAAGATTCTTTTTTTTTTTTTTTTCTCCCATAAAGACAGAAAGGACTCCTGGAAGGAGGTTGGACTCTTTCTGGAGGTTGTAGTCTGATAACTCCAGCTGCTCACTGACTACAACATCCAGAGGAGTCCACTCTGACCCTAGCACTCTGGGAGGTGGATGAGGATCTTCATGAAGCCCTCACTGGCCAGACCATCACCCTCATGGCAGAGCCCAGCGACACCACTGAGGACATCAGGGTCAAGGTCTAAGACCAGGTGGGCGTCTCCCCAACCAGCAGGGGCTGACCTTTGCCGGCAAGCAGCTGGAAGGTGGGCACACTCTGTCCGACTACAGTCTCTGGAAGGAGGCCTCTCTGCACCAAGGGCTGCACCCAGCATGAGGAGTCTGTACTTCCATGGTCCAAAACCAAAACAAAACAACAGACCAAAATGAAGACTTCACTGAAGGAGGCTGCTACTCTGATGGTGTCTGCAGTGAGCGTGTGAAATCAGGCTCCTCCTGAAGGTGCTTTACAACATTGCCAATCCCAATTACGTGTTGCTGCACACTTTCAGTCTTCCAAGAATAAAAGGATAGTAGGGGAAGTTTCCCCTAATGAAACACACAGGTCAGTTTCATCAGGACAGAGGTCGGCCTGGCAAGACACTTCTGTCCAGTAACCCCGAACGTGAAATAGATAATGAGGTCTTGAAAGCACCTGGGAAAACATGTATAAGCCAGAATCACAAGAAATAAGGTTTCCCAGCACACCCTTGGAATCCCAGCCACTTGAGAGGCCAAGGTAGGAAGATTTCAAGTTGGAAACTAGCCTGGACAACTTAGTGAGACTGTCTCAAAATGAAGCAATAAAATAGGAGTGGGACAGGGCTTAGGGGGTGGAATGCTTGCCTAGCGTGCAGGACCTAAATTCAATTCCCAGTGCTGGATTGAGGGAAGGAGAGGAAAGTGATGAGTGTAGAGAGACAAAGAGGAACAATGGGAAGAGGAAAACCAAAGGCCTCTCACACCAAAGAAACGCGCACATCAAAAGTGCCCGCCCTGTGAAGGGGTTAATGGTAGGAACAAAAACTGATTAAAAAAAAAAAAAAAAAGGAAGTAAAAGATAAACTCACTTCAGACAAAAACATCAGAGGATAATAGGAAGAAGAGTTTTTCAAGGAGAAATCTCCCTGGCCAGGCGGGGAAGGGCATCTTCCCCACAGCAGGGGAGGAGTAGGCAGGCTACTTCTGGCAAACAGAGAGAGGTACACAGAGGAGAGGGAACACGAAGGATAACTTGATCTTGACAGAGGCTTCGACATGCATGATAATGCACAAACCATTCCGGGTCCAAGGAGCAGACAAACCTTGGCAAACACAAAGCCAGAGAAAATATGACACTGCTAAAAATTATCTACCCAAAATGCTACTGCAAGATCAGAGTCCCGGGGGACTGTGAGCAGCCTCCTGGCAAATGTCCCTCCGCTCCCTGTCCCTGGCAGATCACCCTAGTGAAATCACAATGAAGATTCCAAATGGTTTCTTCATAAATTGCCCAAGCTAGGCTGGAACTTGTGATCCTCCTGCCTCAGCCTCCTAAAGTGCCGGGATTACAGATATGTACTGTCACACCTGGCTCCAAAGAGATTTTTTTTTCATAGGCTAGACAAGCTGATTCTAAATTACAACAAATTAAAGATGAGAGACTTGCTGTATTAGTGGAAAGATCCAAAGCAATGTAATAGTCCACAAATAGGACAGAAAACAATAAGAAAAATAACCAAGAAAACAGTGGCTTTTAGGAATATGTAGTGGCATTTCAAATCACCAAGAGGCAAAGGGATGACATACTTATAATTAATGAGTCTTAGATAATAGATGATTTCTTTATAAACTTAGATGATTACTTTATGTATTGCCGACCCACACGAATTCCAAATGAATTGAAGACCTAAACATCAAAATTAACATCATCAAACACTAAAAATATTTCTTTACACTGAGGAGCTGAACAAGACAACAAAACCAGGAACCATTTTAGTCGAAAACAACAAAAGCTTTGACTTATAAACAGAGTATTTTATATGATACCAGATGGCTTAAACACAGCAAAGAAAAAAGATAAACAATAATCTAGGCTACTATGTTTTCAACATACGCAGATAAACTTACGCACATAATAAATGAACCAGTCTGAAAGTTCAGATATAAAAGATGAAGAAGACGAAGAAGAAGACTTCCCCATGTTCATCATAATGGAACCCAGATGACCAAAAAGCATAAAGAAGGTGAGCCGCTCAACCACAATCAGGGAAAAGGAAAAAATTGAGACACAGTGAGATAATTTTCAGCCACTACATCAAATGAAAGGAAACCACTGATACTTTCTCTAAAGCTAAATGGGCCTCTTTTGTGGGCGTGTATCTCAGTTCAGTTACTTTGAGGAATATTTGGAAATATTTGTTAAAATTCCAATTGTGCATCTTTTTTTTGGTACCAACAATCAAACTCAGGACCTTGTGCTTGCCAGGCAGGTGCTTGCACCACTGAGCTATATCCCCAGCACCAATTGTGCACCTGCTTGCCTGTAATCCAGGCTTCAGGAACACTTTTGTGGCTTGCAAAGGGAGGAGCTGCCTAAGTAAGTGCTGCCCACTATTGGATTAGGCGACTTGTGATTACCCACACTAACAAGTGCCACATAGTTTTAGTTAATTAAGTTCAGTCTGTTTGTATTATTGTGGAATGCTTTCCAAAATGTAAATATTAAGAGAAAAAATAAACTTTAAGAAGAAAAGTTTTGTAGTTGCATCACCCTTAGAACAATGTTCTGGAAAAGATGCCTGTGTCGAAGGGAATGTGTAGAAGTGACTAGGAACATTAGCTTTTATGCTTCATAATTCTGGATGATCCTAATTTTTTAATGGAGAAAGTATCTATGTTCTTACTATTTTAGCATTAGACACAGTCCTGTACAAGGCCACTGCCAATACATATATAAAACTGATGAATGAAATAGTGGCCAGGACTTGATGCAAATGTTACACAACTATAAAAATTATTACAAAGCAGGAGACATGAATGGAAAAAAAAAAAAAGAAAACCCAATTATGCAAAAATATGTAAAGCAGGGCCTTTGAAGACTAAAGACAATATTCCTGGCACAGGCAACGATTAGGCAAGGCCCTACAAGCTTGAGTCCTAGGTGGACCAAGACACATGTCCCTCAGACATGGCAAATACGTGCGTCACACAGCCCATAGCCGACAGCCTGGAGTCCACCCCTAGGTACCCAGGCTTGTGGGGAAAACACACGTATCTGGGCCCAAACACACACACGCACACACAAACACACACACACACACACACAGATCACCCACTGGGTCGCAGTTTGCCTCTCTGACCAAGGGACTGAGCCTCTTCTCAACTTTAAGGTGAACTTCCTAAGTCACACCCAGTAACTTGGGCTCCAGCGCTCCCAGCTTGCACGCCTCCTCCTCCACGTCCCAGCCTCTGCACTGTGCCAACCGCCCCTACCGCCCTCTTTCTTAGCCAGGACAGTGGGCACTCTCTGCCTTCTCCCCACCCCACAAACAGACAAGGAGACAGAATCCCAGGCCAGGGAGGGGACGTGCTCACTGCCACCACCAACACCTCAGTGGCCAGGCACAGAGGGACAGTGCGTGGCTCCTAGGGGAGCTCGCTCACTCACCCTCCCCACCAGGACAACCCGGTCCTTCTGGTAGGGCAAGGACACGAGAGTCCTCGCACAGTGCCCGAGTCACCTCCTCACCCCAGCTGCCTGAGTACTTTGGGCTCTAGTCTCCCCAGAAGTCCCAGCCCTGATTCCCTAGGTCCCTGCAGTGAGCTACAGTCCCCTGTGCCCACCCCCACTCCCGGCCTTGCCCCACAGGCCGGGCCTACCTCCGTGGCTGCCAGGCCAGCTCCTTCGGGAGCTCTAGTCAGCTGTGCGCCTTGCAGCTTCCTATTTATTTATGCTGCTTGTCGTGAGGAAACGGGGACTCAGAAAGAGGAAGTGAAGCCTGTTTCTACACACATGCCCTTTCATAAGCATTGCCCAGCTTCTCAGAACTGTGGACACGATATTGCTTGCTGATGGCAAGTACTGAGTCTCCCTGTAAACTCCTATGCGTCTCGGTGTACACAGCACCTCCTCCATGCAGCCCACCCTGACTGACGCCCTGCCAAGCACAGGGAGGTAGCCCTAACCAGAGCAGGTACAAACCCAGGGCCAGACAATCCCGGGTGGGACTCTAAGTCCACTGCTTCTTAGAGTGTGATCTTGTGCCAGTCACTTGCATGTGACTTCACCAAGCCTCAGGACCCCATCTGTTACTTTCATATAAGAACCTATGCACCTGGGAGGGCTGTTGAGGGGAGCCAAGGAGGTGCTCCTTGGGACAGCCTCAGCTCAGAGCCCCACACCATAGCCTAGATGTGGGGGGGCCTGCTGGCATTCCGATTTCCCAGGGTCTTCTGGTGCTCGCCCCTTTCCCCAGTGCTGTGCAGTGCTGCTTGGGGTCTTGGCTCGCATTTCTCTCCCAGTGCCCAGCCTGGCACAGAGGATGCCCTTAGTGACTGTATCTGGAAGGAAGGACAGGAGGGAGGAAGAAAAGAGGGAAGGAAGGAAGGAACAAAGGAAGGAAGGAAAGAAGGGAAGAAGGGAAGAAGGGAAGGAACAAAGGAGGGAACAAAGGATGGCAGAAGGGAGGGAGGAAGGAAAGGAAAGAAGGCAGGGAGGGACGGAGTGGGGGATGGAGGAGTAACTCCCTGTGCATAGCAGGGCTGGGGAAAGGTGTGTTAAGCATCCCTTGGGTGGCAAAGTTAAAAGTGGTGCCAGGAATCTCAGTTCTCAAGACAAACGATATTTAATGCAATGTGGTGAAAAATCAAAATGCAAGGATAATCCTAGTGAACAAAAATATCGCATTTTTAAATGAAAGACAGAATCCACCTGGCTGTGCCACACTGGAGTTGGGCAGAGGGAAAAGTCGTTCTGCTTCTCCCGTAGGAGGCTTGGAGAGAGCCCAGGAGGTCACCCCAGGAAAGGACCCATGGAAGGTGGGATGAAACCTGCTGCAAAGCTGCTGACTTTTGGCCTAGTGTTCTTTTCTGTGCCCTGCCAGGAAGGCCAAGGCTGGCTGGAAAAGGCCAGGCGACGGGTATTGAGGTGGCTACAGGCCCCAGGATACTTCAGTTCCCCTTCTGTGCTGCTGCCTGTGTCCATTCCTGGAGTGGCAAGGCCTGGCAGGGCTTATGCAGGGCTGGGAGGGTGGGCCAGATCTAATGACCCTGCTCTTCTGTCCTGGTGCCCCTACTAGGGCCTGAGCTCCCTGTCATGCTGAGCTGAGACTGGGGACCCGGAAAGGGGCCTTAGCCAGGCCCGGCCACCTGGCTGTCAGTCTGGAGGACAGCGCCAGGCATGGAGGTCAGGGCGGGCAGCACCTCACCATGAGCTTGGCTTGTCACTGGACCACAGTATCAGGACCTGCCTGGGCTTGGGGTTTTCCATGAATTTCTGTCCCCTGAAAGTTGGAAGGTCTGTCTGTTGCCCAGGGAAGGCCTAACTCCACTCTGTCCAAGAGAGGTCCAGAGACGCTCCCAGCACATAGCTCTAGTAGGAACCTGTGTGGCAGTCCGGGCCTCCCTTCTGAGGAGCGTGTGGGTAGGGTTGACACCTTCGCCGCTCCAGCCCTTCCCCATCTGCATGTTCCTAGCCATGTGTGGCATCTCTGGGCCCCTCTCTGAGACCTTGGACTGCAGCCTCCATCATGCACTGCGGCTGAGGTGTCCTCAATGTGACAGGAGGCCAAATTTGAGGACACTTGTCCCCAGCTTGACTCAATGTCCTCATGCCTCCCCTTCCTTCCAGGGTCCATTAAACTCTCTGAGCTTTGTCCCAGACTTCAACAGTGAGATAAGGATGAGTCTGGGCTGATCTACCTGACCTCGACCTTGCCACCCAGGGGGCACTGACCAGGACTGGTGTGGCCTTCAGCTTAGCCTCCTTTGTACCATCCAGGCAGACAGCTCAGCTGAGCTCCTGGGGGGTGTGATGCCCTGTCCTCAGGTCACAGAGGGGCACCTCGACCCCAGGGATCTGGTGGGGCCAGAACTTGCCAGTGGGGTGGTTGGAAGATGAGGTATGGGAATTCAACAATGCTCAGCTTTTAAAAATAAAAACCAGCAAAGCAGTCACACGAGAGAAAACGCAATGGAACAAGGAGTGCTTCATCACATTCTCTAGGGGCCTTTGGTGGGGATGTGAGCTCTGGTCATCTGCAAAGTGGTCCTGGCAGGGGCTTTGAATGTCATGGAGCCTGGTTCCTCTCTGCCCTGGAATTAAGTTTTTCTTATATAATTAAGAATGTTTTCTACCATATTTCCACTAGAGAGTTTTAAATTTCCATACACTACAGCACATAAATCTCAAGTGCACAGTGCAGTGAATATTTATAAACCTATGTGACCAAGCAGCCAATCATAGACTGAGAACTAGAGCAAGCCCAGAGACTCTTTTCATCCCGTTGTAATCACTGTCTCTCAAAGGTGACCGCTACTCTGATTTCTCTCACCATGACCCAGTTGTGTCTGCTTTTTCTTTTTTTAAAGATTGTGGTAAAATATTCCAAACGTAACATTTGCCGTTTTTACCACTTTTAAGCGTACAGTTCAGCGGCCTTGAGGACATTTGTGTTTTGCATGCAACTATCACTGCCAGCTGTCTCCACAAATTTTTCCATCAGTTTCCAAACTGAGATTCATCCCTGCCTCTCCCAGCCTGTGAAGCTGCCATCCATTCCCCATGTCTGTGAATCTGACCTCTGTAAGGAGCTCTTCTGAGTGGCATCATAGAGGATTTGTCCTTTTTGTGATGGGTTTATTACCTCATTGAGCATAATGTCTTCAGGGTTCATCCAGGTTATAAAATGTGCGAGAATTTCCTTCTGCCTTAGTCCCTTTCACTTTTACTGAGGTACCATCCCCAGAAGGAGAATGTGTAGATTTTGACTCATGTTTCAGTCCATAGTTGGCCGGCTCCAGGGTAGGATGGCACAGCAGAGGGACCTGGTGGAGGAGTTCTGCTCACCTCATGGGGACCGGAAGCAGAGAGAGTGAAGGGAGTGGCCTCAGAGGAAGTTCTACCCCTCCAGATCACACCCACGGTGACCTGCCCCTTTCAAGCAGACTCCATCTCCCATCAGCAAGTCAGCAATAAGGCTCCATAATCGAATCAATCACCTCTCCAAAGCTCCGCCTATGAGGTGTGAGGCTTTTGGGTGCCATCTAGACATAAACAATAACACTTTCCTTTTAAGGCTGAGTGGAATTCGGTGGTACAGATACTTGCTTGGTGGTACTGTTATTTATTTGTCTGTCCTGGATGCTCAGGTCCATTTCAGCTTGTGACAACTGTCAATAACGCTGCTGTCAGCACGCACACAGGGCTCCGTGCTCAAGCCTCTGCGTCTCATACTTTGCGCTTGCTCAGAAGGGGATTGCTGATCATATGCAATTCTCTGGTTAACTTTTTCAGGAAGCACTACTGAGTTGTGTTTGAGTTTCTCTTGTATAGAATCACTTTATACCTGGCTGTGTCTTAAATGCTTCCATTGCATAAATGGATGAAGGCTCCCTGGTACCCAAGGGCCTGCTCAGTTCTGTTTTACCTCTCTGCCATAATTTCCCTGTATCTGAAGGTCAGTCTCTGATCCAAAGACCACCTGTATTCCTGAGGAACTGGTAGAAGTGCAGAGTTTATTTAGTTAGTTAGTTTATTTATTTATTTTTTTTATTTTAGAAACATAAAAGTACAAAAACATATTGACAAACAGACACCCATTATCATAGAAAATAGTACAATCACAACTAATCTATAGACAAGGTGATATGGTCTCAACAGTAGTTGTTGCTTTATCCATTGATATCTTCGAATTGTAGATGTATGGACCCATATACAGACATG
>PVLD010026705.1:0-21818 GCA_004027595.1 Dinomys branickii | reverse complement strand
GTTGTTGTTGTTGTTGTTGCTGTTGTTGATGTTTGCCTGTTTTGTTTTTTGTCTTTGGATTTTTGGTTTTTGTGTTTTTTCTGTTGTTGAGAGGATTAATTGTCTGACTAAATTTGCATGTCTGTATATGGGTTTATATATTTACACTTCGAAGATATCAATGGATAAAGCAATAACCACTGTTGAGACCATATCACCTCGTCTATAGATCAGTTGTGATTGTACTATTTTTTATGATGGTTGGTGTCTGTTTGTCAATATGTTTTTGTACTTTTACTTTTTTAAAATAAAAAAATAAATAAAAGACAAAGCAATAAAATAAGAAAACAAAACAAAATACAGACAGAGTCTATTTTATGTCAAAGCAGAATCATTTTAAATTCTGTGTATGAGAATGTTTCCATTACAGAAAGTGTCATGAATTCACACTTCCAATATACAAATGTACATGGCAGTCATATTTATTGTTAGGAGGTATTCAAATTTATACAAAATAAAGAGGCCATCTCTGCTATTATAATTCCAAATTTCATATTCTTGTTAGAAATATGCACAGGCAACTCTGACAGCTGGTCAGTCCCTTATCTACAGTGATTACTTTAACAGTATTCCCCAAGGCATATCATGTCATTTTGTTTGATCTTCAGTTAACTAACTCATGCTGACTTCTTTAGTGATCCCCTAGGACTGGTTTCCCTTATTTATATGGAGTTGGGTGAAAACATTCTTGTAGGTTTTCTTTTTCACTCTTTCTCAGAAATCCTATTAACAGAGTCTCTATTGTAATACTCATCTAATTATAGCATGCTTCTTGCTGAGATCAGAGGGCAAGCATTCTAATAAAACTGTGGTCCCATACTGAGAAGTGGAAAGAAATTACTGCCATTCTCACTTCAGTAGTAAATTTTAATAAATTGGAATAGGCAGGATTTTAAATCCACTTGGAAAATGTAAAGTGAAAGAGTGAAACTACTATTGATAATGGGTGTGAACTAGGGGCACCTAAATATCCTCATTCACTATTAACTTGATTCAATTTTAAGCCTCTTTATTGAAGTTGCTATTTTAAAAAAGCTATGCATGCTCAGCATATCCATCTCAATTAGTGTATTAGTCTGTCTCCCATCACTGGGACAGAATACTGGACACTCACAAATTTCAGGACAAAAGTTTTATTTTGGCTCACTGTTTCAGTAGGTTTAATCCCTGGTATTCAAGGCAAAAATGACACAGGAGAGTACCATGTTGGAAGAAAGATATTTACCACATGATAGCCATAAAGCTGAAGAGTAACGGGAGGATCCACAGACAGAAATGTACTTTTACTTGTCATATCACCAGTGATTCTTTTCAGAATCAGGATGCAAACTCCTAACTGCACAGTCAGCTAGGAACTCATCACTTGATTTATGAGTATAGTACCCTATGATCCAATCACCTTCTAGTTTGATCAGTCTCTATTTTCCTGAGAAACAACTTTGAAGATATCAATATGTAATACAACGACCATTGTTAATTTCCTACCACTTTGTCTGTAACTCTGTATTGTTTGTATTGTTCTTATGCTATTTTGTAAATGGATGTCTGTTTGTTAATATGTTTTCCTTCTTTTATTTTTAAAATAAATTTTAAAAAAATCACTTTCTAAAAGCCCACTGAACAAAAGGCTTGGAGGAACATGATAGATCGAAACCACAATAAGTAGTTGGGGGATAAATGCGCTTGCATGAAACTGTCTCTACCATCAAGGCCAAAAATATATCCATCATCTCACAAAGATTTCATCTGATATAATTATTATTAGGAAAGAATATGTAACATAGGATCAACCATCTTGGAAAATTTAAATAAACAGTATGATATTTCATAATAATTGTATGCTGCATGCTCTGCAATTTGGTATGTTGCAGATTAAGCCTCCAAAAATATGACTTATATAACTAAAATTTTGAGAGCTTTAAATTTTTCCTCCCCATTTCTGTTTCCTATGCACTAACATCCACTACTTTCCTTTCTGCTTCTATAGGTTTATTTTAGATTCTGTGTATAAGTGAGGTCGTACAATATTTATGTTTCTGTTTCTGACTTATTTAACATAATTTCCTGTAGGTCTGCCCACATTGACACAGATATCAAAATTTCCTTCTTCTTGAAAACTGAATAATATACCACTGTATCTGCATGCCACAATTCCTTTATTTATCTTTTCATTGATATTTATGTTTGTTCACATATAGGCTATTGTAATTTTCAGTGACCATGTGAGTGCAGATACCCTTCCACATCCAGACTTAAATATGTTTGAGTATATATCAAGAATCAGGATTGGGGTGTTAGACAGTGGTAGCATTTTTAATTTTATGAAGGACCTTTATATTATTTTCCACAATGGTGGTATCAATTTGCATTCTCACCAACAGTGTACCAGGATCCCCTCTCCTCCACGTCCTGACCAACATTTGTTGTCTTCCATCTTTGTATTATTAACTACTCTATATGTTGTAAGCTGAAAACCTCATTGTGGTCTGTATTTGCATTTCTCTGATTATTAGTGATGCTAAGCATATTTTCATATTCCCTGGTGGAATTTTTTTTACCTTCTTTGGAGAAACGTCTATTGAAGTCACTTTCCCAATTCACAGTTGGGTCATTTGAGAATTCGGTGTTGTTTTTGTTTTGTGTTATTCAGTTTCATGGGTTCACTGTATGTGTTGAATGCTGACCATTTCTCAGATGTATATTTTGCAAATGTGTTCTGGTATTCCTTACATTGTGTTTTCATATTGCTCGTTGTTTCCTTTGGGGCACAGGAGTTTCTTAGCTGAATATAATTCTACTTCTGGATCCTTGCCTTTGGTGCCTATAATTTTGGGACCACATCCAAAAAGTTATCGCCAAGACCTATGACAAGAAGTTTACTCCCTGGTTTTACATCTAGGGTTTTTGTGTTTTCAGGGCTTGTATTTATGTGTTTAATATATTAAAGGTTGACTTTTTACATGGTAAAAGGTAAGTGTCCAATTTCACTCTTTTGCATATGGATATTCAGTTCTTCCAATACCATTTATTAAAAAGCCTATCCTTTCCCATTGTGTATTGTTGGCATCTTTTCAACAAAAAAATTAATTGGAATTTCATGGGTTTAGTTTTTGGCTATTTTATTGCATTAATCTGTATGTGTGCTTATATGTCACTACCACATTTTTTATTAATATAGCTTTGTAATATAATTTGAAATTAGGAAGTTTGATGCCTACTGATTTATTATTGCTCAAAGTTGGTTTGGATATGTGGAGAATTTTGTGCTTCCATATGAAGTTTAGGATAATTTTTTTCATTTCTACCCAAATTAACCAAAGTATTATGATTCTTTGCTTATGTGGTTCTTTTCTTCAATTCCATTTTGCACAAGACATTTCCCTTATATAACTATCTATCCAAATTCTAGCATTTCTTTAGAGTCTAGACATATGGTACTGTTTTTTAACTTTACATTGTTTTAAATGGTCATTCTTTCTTCTGTGGGCATTACAAATTTTCTTTGCTTTCCTTAACTGTGAGCTCATTTTTCATTTCACGTATTTGTTCCTGTATACATCTAGGATAGACTCTAGAGCCTGCTCATTCTGATCATATAGTGTTTCTATAGTTTTTAGACACTTTTGAAATTAGATTTGGGGCAAGTGATTCGGTTATAGGCAGTATAATGTGAACAAGCTTGGTTCATCAAATAAAATAACTTATGTGATGTTCCTCTTTTTGTGCTGTATATTTTGGCTCCTGAGTTCAGAGGATCCAATGAAGAATATGAGGTATGTCTTTTAAGGTAGTATAGTCATAAAATACAGGGACTGAAATCCATGAATATCAGGGATATGGATATCAATGTATGAAAAGTTCCTAGTTGGCAACCTATTTCAAATGTGAATTGAATAAGAAAGTTTGATCACACTGTGAAACATTTTAGTTTATTAATGTATAGAAGCTAGCACTAAAATCTTGACTAATGAAATATGTTATGGTCCCTTTGTAGGATGACTTCAACTGTGGTTGCTTTATTGAAGTGTCCCAGAGTCTTGTCTCTAATTTTGACAATTTTTCTAAGCACTGTTTTTACATTTCTTACTTTCTGCTTTACATCTCTCAGGAGGTTCCCAAGAAATCTCAGATAGTTTTTACCAAAAAGAAACAAAAGGTATCAACACTAATTGTTTCCTAGAGCTGATACAACAAATGACCACAAACAGATTGACTTTAATGAAGATAAATTTGTATTTTTTATTTTTTTACTTGTGTATGTTTGCAGTTCATTGTAGTTAACATCATTTTGGAGAAGTGATATCTGTATGTAACATATTTTGATCATGTTTCAGACCTTTACATGGCTCCCTAATTTCTCCTATTCATTTCCACTGAGCCCCATCCCTAGTTCAACATGCATGCCCTTCTGTTTTCTGTCATCTATCTATTATTATTAGTTATTTATGTTTGAAGTTTCACATATAAGAAACCAAGCAATATATAAATTTCAGCCTCTAAGTTGTTTCTTCTAATATGATGATCTCAATTTTCCTGAAGTTCTTCAGATTAGAAGTCTGAAATAAAAATACAAAGAAGGCCACTATCCCTCTGAAAACTTTATAGAAGAATCTTTCCTCTTTCTAGGTTTTGGTAGTGGCTGTCAATTCTTCGCATTCTTTAACTTTCACCTATATCACTAATTTCTGCTTCATTTCACATGGACTTCTCCCTGCATATCTTGGTCTTCACATGGGGTTTTTTTGTTCTTATAGGTACATTAGTTATAATGAATTAATACTCCCTCTATTGAGACCTGATCTTAATTAGTTTATGTCTGCACAGACCACATTGTTAAAGAAGGTTACATTTTCAGGCACGAAGGGTTAGAGTTTATCATGGCTTTTTGGGGATCAAAACTGAATCAACAATATCAATCCAACACAGCTTAACAGAATTACTATATCTTATCCATCACTCAGTACTGGAATTTAAGAGTCATTCTACATTTAGGGTTCCCTCTAATGCTTTTATATGTCAAAGCAATACAATGCGATTTTTCCTTCCAAATACCCTTCATATATATTCTATCGCTGGTGTAGATTAAAGCTTAATATTTCTTTTCTGAAGGCAAATTTCAATCTATTTCTCTTTACAACTTCTCTAGAAATCTTTTTATGCCCAAACTACTGATGGAACATTTCTGTTTCAAAAGTGCATTAAATTCAATTTTACTTCTTCTTAACAATAGCCCGTGGTCCACCAAATTCTACAAAGTCCTTTCATTATTGTCAAGCTCTATTTAGTTTTTCAGTTCCGATTTTTCTTATTTAGAGTTTCTATGGTGATAATTAGTGGGTATTTCAGGTGAATGGAACACAGTAAATAATTAAGAGGTAAACTACTAGGTAAATTAATGAGATTGAAGATACAAAGAAACAACAGTGATTGCATATCTTCAGGATTTCGAAGACAGTAGATATGTACTATCTCCATTGAGATTCATAGCCATACTATGAGAAGGCCTAATGATATTACAGAGACACAAGAAATTTTCTGCAAAGTAAATCATACGTTAGCTAATAAATCAAGCTAAGTTAATGCAAAAGATGGAAATTATACTATGCATATTATTAGAATATAGCACAAAGACACTAGAAATCAACAACAAAAGAAAACAAATTGTGCTAATGCATGGAAAGTAAACAACACACTTTTAAATAAAGAATGGGTTACAGAAGAAATCTGAGAAGAAATAATAGTTTCTATAACTCAACAATAATATCAGTACAATGCACCAGAAATTTTGGGACACGATGAAAGAATTCCTAAGAAGAAAGTTTATAGGTGTGAAGGCCCATATCACATAAAAATAAATAAATAAATAAATAATAGAGGAAAAATTCAATAACCTAATGTTGCACCTTAAATCCTAGAAAAACAAGAACAATCCATATGCAAAGATAATGCGAGGGAGGAAATTATAAAGATCAGGGAAGAAATTAATGAAATTCTGATCAATGAGGGAAGAACCATGTGACATTATTTTAAATGGGGAAAACCTGGAAGCTTCTCTAAAATGAGGAACAAGACAAGGGTGCCCATTAGCACCACTCCTGTTCAACATGGTACTCAAAATATTAGCAAGAGCAAGCAGGTAAGAAACAAAATAAAAGGGATATGTATAGGAAGATAAGAAATCAAATTATCATTATTTGCAGGTGAAATGATCCTCTATATAGGAGACCAAAAAGAATCTACCAAAATTCTCTAGAATTGATAACTAAATTCAACAATGTAGCAGAATAAAAAAATCAACAGAAAAATAAATAGCATTCCAGTACACTAATAAGGAACCTACTGAAAAAGAAATTAGGAAAAACTATCATTTACAAGAGCACAAAGAAAAATTAAATAATGAGAAATTAGCCTAATTAAGAAGTGAAAGATGTCTACAATGAAATCCACTCTGAAAAGACAATCAAACAGTATATAAATTATCCCCACTTCTTGGATAAGCAGAACCCATATGGTCAAAATGATCATAATTCCAAAATTGATGCACAGGTTTAATGCAATCCAAATAAAATACAGCGTTCTTCACAGAACTGGAGAAAATAATCCTAAATTTTGTATGAAACAGAAAGAGACCCAGAATAGCAAAAGCAATCCTGGGTAACAAGAGCAAAGTGGGAGGCATTATAATCCCAAACCTGACGTTATATTACAGAGCTACAATGGTAAAAAGAGAAGGGTACTGACACAAAAGGAGACAGGATCAATGAAACTATATAAAGCATGGGTAAAGAAACTCAAGCACATTCAGTTACTTGATCTTTGATAAAGGAGCCAAAAATGTTCACTGGAGGAAAACAGGCTTTTACATAAATAGTTCAGGAAAACTTTGCTATCCACATGTGGAAGACTGAATTTAGACCCCTATCTGCATCATGAACTAAACTAAACTCAAACTGGATCAAAGAACTGAACATTAAAATAGAACACTTATCCTGCTGAAAAATAAAATAGGTAAAATGTTTTAACTCCTAGATATCGGCAAGGGGTTTCTCAGTAAAACCCAATTTGCACAAGCACCTGCCTGGCAAATGCAATGCCCTGAGTTTGATTCACAGTACCATAAAAAGAACCCAATTTGCAGAGGGAATAATATTGCGAATCTGCAAATGGGATCATACCAAATTTAAAAAGGTTTTATACTACAAAAAAGCATCCAAAAGAATGAAAAGAAAACTTACAAAATGGGAAAATTTGCCAACTAGTTCTCAGATACAGGATTAATAACCAGAATGCATAGACCCCTCCCCAAACAAAAGATCCACTTAAAAATGGGTGAAATGAGCAGATACTTCACAGGAGAACTACAAAAACCCAATAAATACACAAATAAATGTTCAGTGTCGCTGGCTATTAGGTAAATGCAAATTAAACAACACTGAGATTCCATGTTCCCACAGAAAGAATGACCATCATCAAAAAATCAAATAATAACATTATTGAAGGGGCTATATAGAAAAAAGAACATTTCTGAATTGTTGGTGGGAATTTAAACTAGTATAAATCAGTAAATAGATTCTTCAGAAAACTAGAACTAGAAATTCTATTTGGTCCAGTTATTCCTGTTCAGGGTATATTCCTTAAAGAGTTGAAGACATCATATTCCAAAGATGCATGTGTGCTCATTTTTATGGCAGCAGAATTCATAAAGTAAAACTTGAAAGGAGGCTATGTGTCCATCGACAGATAAATGAATTAAGAAAATGTAGCATTTATACACAATGCAGTACTACTTTGCCATAAAGAAAAACTGAATCATTTCTAGGAAAATGGATGTACCTTAAGACTATAACGTTAACTGAAGTAAATCAGACACACACGCTTAAATACTGCATGGGTTCTTTTATATGAGAAACCCAAATTATAAGTGTAGGGCATAATAAGAGATAGATAACAGGAAGCAGGAAGATATTTCTCAAATGGGAAAGAGATCAAGAGATGGAGGGAGGGGCAAGGGAAGGGAGAAAGAGATAAGAAAAGAAGGAACTAAGATGTTTTATATACATGTTCCATTTCTGCATAAGTACTGAAAACATTAACCAGTGCAAAAATTACTCATAACAATGACAAATAATACTATAACAGTGTCTATTTCTTTTGGATTTGCTTGTGGCAGAATTTTATTTGCATCACTGGCCTATAACTTTTGAAAGAATTATGTCCCCTCCCTTTTGTCCAGAAAACTAAATTCTAACATATTAATTGCTGAATAATATTTCTTTATATTTTCATCATCCAGAACATCTGCTGACCTTTACCTAACATGAAAATGTGTAATGCTGCTCCTTGTTCTTTAGTTCCATGCATCAACACAAAACATGTACTTTGTTCTGAAATTAACTTGCAGAAAAGTAGTGTTTGCCTTTAGAAAACACAGGAACTAACCCCAGAAGGTCAAGGTCAATTGTGATGTTCTAGTCAGACACAAAAGAGATACATATCTTTCCTTTCCTTTGCCTAACTGTACTGCCTGGCCCTCCTGGTAAAAGCCCTTGTGTCCTTTATTACCCAAGATAGAGATCTTAGAACAACAGAACCCTCATTGTTTGAGGTGCTGGCCCTTGAATAAGCTTGAGTCTTTCGTACCAACTTTTATATACTAAATATTGGCTTTCACATGATGAGCAGACAAAACCTTGTCTCATAACAGCATCCCAATTTTTTTCTATTTAGAAACTGATATTGGGAGGTACGGCTACTTTCAGGAAGCTCTGGTATCTATTACTACACGTTCAAATTGTTTTATTACACATCCTATAGTTTTTCAACCTATCAAGCAAGCTTAAGAGGGGAAAGGAAATAAATCAGAGGATAACTGGAATTTGAGAGCTGTCATAAAACATAGGGTATTGAAAGGGATTGAACAAAATAAGTCTGACATTTTGGAAGGTAATCTGGGGAGAATAAGGTTACACAAGGCAAGGAAGGAAAACAGCAAATGGTTAGAAAGTTATGTATTACAGACCTGTTCTATAAGAATTTCTTCTGAGTAAGTACTGTCACAATAAGAAATGAGCAAATATGTAATCACTTAAGCAGTACAATTTAAAATAAGTTGATCATCGTATAAGATCTTGAAATAACATCCTGGTCTAAACTATGAATTGGAAAATATAGATGAACAAACCTAAAACCATGCCAGCTAGGATGTGTTTTATGAATACAATGGATGGTCAGCATGATTAAGGTATGCAAGAATTGTGAATGTCTTGGTTTTTTTTTTTTTTTTTTCCGGTACCAGGGATCGAACTCAGGACCTTGTGCTTGCCAGGCAAGTGCTTATGCCACTGAGCTATACCCCCAGCCCCAAGAATTGTGAATGTCATAGTGCTAATAGAGAAGTAAATGTGCTCTTGTTTAAGAGATAGAGAAAATTAGTTAAGATGGCATCAGTTCGAATCCTGGATTGACCATTGTGTGACATAGGCTAAATTAGTTTATTTTGCTTGTTTCTCATTTGTTTTGTTTGGTTTTAACAAGTAACCTCTGAATAGTAAAATTTTGGGGTTTGCTCACTTGTGCATAGATTTTATAGCTACATACTTACAATTAAAGGAAACATTTAGTACTTGAAATCCTTATGGAAGGGGAAGACATGTACAGTAGGGACTTGGAGGCTAGACTTTCAGATGACCAATGGGTAACTATAAGCAGGCTAAACATGGTATCTCTGCCTTTATTTATATTTTCCTTATTCTCTAACAACTTCATGCCAGATTCCTCCTCAGTTTCGCACATAGGGATGTTAATCACTTGAGTATTATAAAATTCATTTGCCCTAAGTTTACATAGGATATCTCACCCCTTTTCAAATTTGAGGATATCAACATAGGGGTATCTGAAATAATTTTCAGTATTTATAGGGACATCTGATTGCCAACTTTTACAATATCCAGTTCCAGGACCCCAGGAACAATGTCTAGGAGTGTTGAGTCATTGTCCCATACCTGGGGAAATGTCAGATTCCAGGGGAAGCAAAATGACGAGGTCACTCTCCATGCAGGAACAATTTGCTCATAATGGGAACTGAGGCTGCTCTCCACCCCCTCAAGCAAGAGCTGTCTTCTAACGATGAGAACCAAATGCCCCTTCAAGTGATTATGACTCTCTCAGGACCTCACAGAACCAGCCTTGGGAAACCACTCAAACAAACCAGGACTTAACCAGGATTACTCATGCTTCTATTACTCCACTCCCACCTGTGAAGACTCGCAATATTTCATTTGTCCCCCTTTATGAAAAACCCCAGTGTTTCCATCAGCCTGTCAAAGGCAGATCTTGAGCTTATCTGTGCCCCCCAGCATGACCATGCTGATTCAATATTCTTTCCTGTCCTTCATCACCACTTGCCTACTTGGTTAGCATTTTGGGATTGGTGCCCCAGCCTGATTTGACCCTTAGAGGAAGAACTTTTGCCCCAAAATATTGGCAACATTTTCATTTTTATGACCTCAAAACTTTTATTAGGATTCTACATCTTTTTTCCATTAAATCATTTTAAAAACATAGTGCTCAGCTATATGGAATACATTATGGAAATAACTAATAAATGAAGTGGTAAGCTAGAGGCTGAGAGTAGAATTAGATTGGGAATTAGATTTTCTCTGGATCAATGTGAGCATATATTTATAGTGCTGGGGGTTAATCAGCACCTTCATTGCTGTTGACTAAAGAGTGAATGGCAATAATAGATAACTGTTTTAAGCGCTTGCAATTTAATGGAAAACGATACGTGGTGCTATTGTTACTGAAATAATTTTCCACACATGGAAAGAGTTTAGAAATTGTGGCTATGGGGAAGTATCTATGTTACAGGAACAATTAAAGGCACTACAGAAGGAGTGTTCCCCTGAGTGATGGGGTCCCAGAGGAGTCGCTAGGTTCCTGTGCATAACTAACAAAGTATCGGACATGGCACATGACGGTAAGGAAACAGAAGCAAAGTTTAATTCTATAACAGTGTATTCACAGTGAGTGGCTTGTTCTGCAAAAGGAAAATGGATGAGTGTTGACAGCACTGGGTTCAACAATTCAAAATTTTGTTCTGGGTCTATGGTCCTTCTCATTAGGTCTTCTAGAGCATGATTCGCAGTGTAGTTGGCAGAGGCCCCTTCATAATCGCTTGAAGGGGCATTTGGTTCTCGTGTCATTTGCACATTTCCTTTGCCATAATTCACTGTTATAATTGAATTTATGAGAGGCAGACCATAGGGATAAACTTCCAGTGAGCTCCAGGTGAAGAAAGATTACTGTAGTTCATAATGAAGGGTGTTGTGCACATGAGTTCTGGTTTGGGGTTTTGGAATTTTCCAGGATAGGCTCAGGATTCTTTGACTTTGTTACATCTGCTTCCAGGTAGTAAGCATTAGGATAATGGTTGGGGAGATTGGCCTAGGAGTATTTCCTAGTTTCCGATGAGTGGGTGGCACAATCTAGCGCTGAGTAGATAGGAGTGGTCTCAGCCTATATTGGACTGCCTATTATTTTCTTTGAGAAAACTGGTCCCTTAAATATTTAAGGGATGCTGAGGGTTGAATGTCCATCTTCTATAGCTGCTTCATGCTGAATAAGGATGCTGGCCCCACCTATGCAGAGATCATTGCACTTTTGCCCTGCCTGATCTAGGGCACTAATAGAGTCATAATCCTCCACTGAGGCATTGTTGACAAGGTCGAGACACAGAGGTGGGATTTAGACTTCAGCTTAGAACATCATCTGTAGTTCAATGGCTCTTAAATAAGAGGAAAAATTTTAAATAAGACATTAAGTTTTCATGGTCCAAATAATAAGTTATGAGAAGCATTAGAAAAGGCAAGGGAAGCAGCGAAGATACCCATTATCAGATTGTTTTACTAGGATCCCAATAACTGGTGGATCCTACTAGCTTTTTCACTAAATCTCTCATTATTCCAGACTAATTGACTTAGGATCAAGCAAATATTGTCTTGTAGAAATATGATCCCTCTTTTTCAGCAGTTGGGAGACCCAGTCACCTACAGTTTTGTAGAATCACTGCCACCAATGAATGTATTTGATTCTGGAAGACAAAATAATCTGGGTGACCTCATCCAGACTGTCAGATCCTTAGAAAAATTTTACATTAAGAGAAGGATGTAGTTAGCTCTCCTATTCAAATTGCTATGTCCAGACCCACTAGGAGAGGAATGAGTTCTATGGTTCACTTAGTTTGTGTCCTGGTGGCTAAAGAAACTGGAAGGGATTGGTTATTAGATGCTATATTGATCTCCAGTGACAGAAAAATAATGGGGCATATTCCCATCGTTTGCTATGAGACACAAGTAGGAATTAGTGAGACAAGGACGAAAAGTTCCTGAGTCTCAAGACAGAAACTATGTTCAATATTACACAAAAGGGTGATCTGATTGTTATATTTTTTCCAGATACATAAAATCTTTAACAATGTAGACACAGTCAAAGGATGAAAAGGCCCATAAGAAGTATCTGAAGTAGCATCAGTAGTTCTATTTTCCAGTGTATAAAATTTCTTTTGGCATCCACTAACATGCATTCAGTCAAGTTTCCATAATTGGAACCAGCCAATAGTTTCTGCTTATGAACTGAGAACTCTCTTCTCAGAGAAATATAGAAATACAACTGGAGGACCACACTTGTGAATCTCCTGAACCCCTGTTTCCTAATGCTTTTCAGTCCAGAGACAGCTTGCATGAGAAGGGCATGAGGTTTTAAACAATGTAGCTTGGTTTACCTGGATACTGACATGGTAAACTGAATGCTTTCTTTTCAGGATTTGTTTTCAAAGGGAATGTCAATGTGCCCATATCTCAAGTCCTCTTTATACAGTGGGGCACATGGAGTTTAAGCAATATGAAAATCGATATTATTCCCCAAAAGTGTGAGTTTTGTGGAAGAAATCCCAAATGTGTTGTTTTGGTAATATCTGGGGAGAGTGGTAGTCCTTTCCATTGAGGTTATCCTACTCATTTCATTGACCTGAAAAAATGTAAGTTGTCTAAGGATATTAACCAAAAGGGGTGCTGCTTTCATGTTTGAGGTGGTAGATCATCACTCCGGTAGCCCAGAGTTGAGCTGTGGTGGGCACAGCAGTATATGGGCTAGAATACAGGAAAAGAAAAAGCCAAGAGACCTCGGCTAAATTAAGGTTAGTAGAATTTAATAATAGATGGGTCAGATTTAAGATTCTGCTTAAGTTATCACTACTTGTTATCTGCCCCAGAAGTAAACTTTCAGTCCCAAGAGGGATTTCAAGAAGAATAAGAAGAAGCCAAAACAGTTCATTTTATAATTTAAGGATCTCAAGGGAGCATCATGGCAAGAAAAAGAGTAGCAAAACTAGAAAAGGCAGGACCTTGTATTTAGAATAGGGCTGATTTTTCTTTAGAGGGAACAAAATGATTTATTGGATTGAGCAGGTTGGTGTTTTCCTTTCTTAAGAGAAACTTGAGCTCATCCACGGATTCATAGGTTTATGAGGCTTTCTTTTATTTTAAAGAGAATAAAAAACAAAAATGATAGAAAAGTTGAAAACAAGATGATAGTAAATTAACACTGGTTGTTATACTGCATATTGCTATCTTCAAAGTAGTTCAAATTACTAGACATAGGCATGCAAAATTGATCAAACAGTATAAACACTAATTGTTCCTTTCAATAAAGTAATAGAAATTAGAAATACAATTATCTTAGCTATCTTGTGTGTGTATATATATATATGTATATATATATGTGCATGTGTACATATTTTTCCCTTCCTTCTTTTCTCCTTTCTGCCAGCCCATTTGCTCTTTCCTTTTGAGCCGTTTCTTTCCCTTTCACAATATCTATTATACCTTTTGGATTTTATTTACTTTTTCAGTTTCTTACACTAGAGAGACAATATGATGTTTACACCTGCGAGTCTGATTCATTTCACTGAGTATGGTCTCTAGTTTCATCCATTTACCTATAAAAGCCTCGAATTCATCTTAGTTTATAGCTGAATAATACTCTATTGTATAAAAATACACCTTTTTTATCCATTCCTTGATTGATGGGCATTTGGGTTGTTTCCAAGATTTGGCTATAACAAATTGCGCTGCTATAAACATGGGTGCACATATATCGCTGTGGTATTATGTTTTTAAAACTTCTGAGAAGATATATAGAAGAGGAATAGCTGGGTTGAATGGGACCTCTTAATCTCTCTGTTTTCTGGTGCCTAAGGTGGCTTGGGTTTTATCCTGGAGAAGTGAATCCAAATATCTATTTCTTGCACCTTGATAGGGGAGGGTGTGGTTAAGAAGGCTGTGTAAGGACCTTTCCATTTGGTGATGAGTTGCTCCTGGGTCCCACCCTCCTACAGGCCTTAACTAGAACCTGGTCACCAGGGCAAACTCTGAGCCAAGAATTGATATTAGTCTCTGAGAGTGGAAGAATCTTGTTTCCATATTCCTGGAGGGCTTACTGGAATGTTCCCAGATAAGTGACATTTTGGAGGAGTGAGGAAGTCTCCAAGTCACTAAGCAGGTCATATGACAGAAAGGGTCTCCTATAAAACATCTCAAATGTGTTGAGGTTAAGCTGAGATATGTGGGCATCCCAAAGCCTCATTAAGGTAATTAGGAGGTGATCTAGACCCTTGATGGTTTGGATTGGTCAACTTTCCCTGAGGACTCCAGCCTCCAGGCAGCATAGAGATGCTATTTGTTTCTTAGAGCTTTTGGTAAACCTCTGTGTAATTTGGGAGGTGAAAGAGGACCCATAATTTTTCCGGATGGGCCTAGGCAACCAAACATAGGGATCACTTCCTTAAGAAACGCTTCTACCACCCCTAGAACTCATTCAGACCTTGTAGGGAAAGCCTCTATCTATTCAGCAACTTTATTTATGTACACAAAGAGATGGATATATCCCTAACACAGAAGCATGTGCATGAAATTTGACAGTCTTCCCCAGGACAGGTCCCTCATCACTGTGTTGGTTCAGGCGTTGGGAGTCTAGATGGGCCTGCGAGGTATACAGGGCATAGACAGCACATACCTTATAAATCTAAGTTAAAATGTTATGGAGTCCAGGTCTTATGTGCAATAATGGTGGAAATTTCCACGATATGGAAAGCATTGTGCAGGAAGTTAATGATTTTCCATGGTGCTTATTGTGGTGAGAACATCCAGGGCCACATATGACAATTGGCATTCATTTGCCTAGAGGTAAGACACATAAAGTTGGTATCATCATGTAGGCAGTATTTCTAATGAGCTGTTAGGATGTGAAGCTTGACTGGAGATGAACCTGTAACCTAGAAGGGTGTATTTCCATCCCTCTCTCCTGTCTTCTTTCTCTCCTTCCCAGATGCCATGAAGTGAGCAGCTTTCCACCGTGCTTTTTGCCTTTGGCACCAGCTGACTGTGGACTGCAAACACAAGCCTAAAATAAAGTTCTCCTCCTTTAAATTGTGTGTGTTGTGTATTGTGTTCCAGAGTTGAGAAAGTGACTAGGATAGTGCCCTAGTCATTTTTCTCCAGGGCCGTGAAAATAATCTCCAGGTGCTTGACCTTATATAATACTGGAACAAGAGTGGTTTTCTAATAGTTTGCCATTGGAAATAAAACTAAAAAATAGCCTAGTCACTTTTAATGTTCCCTTCCCTTTGAGAAGGTTGGAAAAGAAAAATATTCTTAGGAAAAAAAGAAAACTTAAGACCAGGTACAGAAAAATCCAAACAGGAAGACATTGAGACACACAATACCCACCCTCCACACCCACACTCTTAGTCGGTGAAATTAGAGAGCAAGGAAGCAGAAAAGTACATGTGTTACTCAGGATTCCTCTCCTCCCTCTGAAAAATGTCAGCCCAAGTTGTATTTCAAGTTTTCCTTTTCATTATGTCCAGCACTTTTATATAAATAAAGTATACATGTTGCTTAATATGAATACTTCTTCATTCTTTCAGGTAAAATCCTCAGGAGAGACAAATAATCTTCAAAATTATTCCATTTGTACTAAAAATTGAAGCTGGAATTACCATTGTATCCTACCATTTTATTGCCATAGACTTAACAATTTCTTTAAATATAGGACAGTAGCATAAGCATCACCTCTCAACTTGTTAGAGATACCAGTTCTCAGGATCCTACCCAGATCTACTAAATCAGGAGCTCTGAGGCAGGGCATCAGTCTGTTTGAACAAACTCCTCAAGGTGGGAGAAGCATTACCTTAAAGGAACATGTATGCTCTGTTGGTGTAGAACCTAAGATTCTCTGGAGGCAGAAACAGACTGCTCCCTATATGGAATGTGTTTATACACATCCTCGTACACAGCCCCTGTTTTCTCTGGCATGAAAAAGAGCCTCTCAGTTTGTGTTTGACCCACAGAGGAAAGTTTGAGGATTGTAATGAAAACTTTCATGAAATATGTAGAGAAAACTATAGATAAAAGGGTGGTTAGGAAGTTTAAAAGCTGGAAACAGAATTTTAATCTATTGCCAGTAAAAACAGGCACTATTTCAGCATTATATTCATTGTAACATCCAGTAAAATAAAAAAATGCTGTAGAAAGGGTGCTTATGTTAATATAAATAATGCTTATGTTATTTTACTAATACTGAAATTTGGCCTTGTATATAGCATAAATAATATTTAAGTAAATATTAGAAGTGTACTAGGATACTAGTTTTAAAAACAAGATAAAGAACTCAAACAACATTTTTTAATACTCCCACAGCACATGCTCATTGAGTTTTATAAAAGCTCCTATAAGTGAAATCAGTTTCTTTACATTTTATTTATTTAGTCTCAGGGTATATAATTTATTGCATAATTATTATTTTTAGGTGAAATTAAACTAAAATGCTTTTATCTACCAACAAAGTAGTTAAAAAGAGAATATATTCGAAGGGGTTAGGATTTCCTATTTACAGGGAGAAAGCAGGAGTTCATTACCACCTGAAAAATTGAAAAACTAGGTCAGAACAAGAGTTACAAAAAACTCAGAATTTTCAGATAACACATCTGAAGTGCTGACTAAACCTGAATAGGACTTTTTCCTATGAATTAATTTTCTAATACAGGAAGCACTAAAGTGATTTGCAGTTTCTAGACTTTTATGTAATAATCCCGAGACATGATTTTTTTATTTCCTCGCTTTTTCTTACCTTTCTCTATGCAATGAAATGTCTGAAATTGGGCCCTTTAATTAGAAAGGGAGTGGGTGTTTAATTCAAGGTCAAACTTGAAGAGAAGAGCAACCTCTTAGAAAGAGTATATAAGGGTATTGTTATGAACATATTTTGACGAAAGATAAAACAGTTTCCAAGTCATGGTTCTCGGAATGATCACATAAATAAATTAGCTAACATTTAAAAATTAATCACAAGTAAAAGAAGCAGCCAAAAGAAATATGACAGGGATATATGCTAATTTATGCCCCATGATTTTTTTTGCTAAGTGGAAATTGAAATGAACTGTAAAAGCCAATGAAGTAGCAGAAAGATGGTTGACTATAAATTCTGGCCAATGTCCTAGATATGTCATTCTCCATGGAAGGCATGCTCTATGATGTTGCATTTTCCATTAACAAATGGGGCAGCAGAAGACCAATGTGTCTGTTTTCCTGACTCATTTGCATGTCACCATTTATAACTTTCCATTGTCCCGTAACAGTGTGTCACCTGCCTCCCAAATGAGGAATATGCAGCAATATTTTTGATAACACTCTAGGAATTACATGACCTTTGAAGGGCTTTTCAGAATTCAAAATCTTACTTTCTCTTGCTTGAGTATGTTCCTAATCTCATTTCTAGCTTTGCACTTATTTATTAAGTTACTTTCCCTTTCTTGACAAATCTGGTGAGTGATGTCAAAATGAGAGAGAGGTCAAAAAGAAGGAAGTCTGAACCAATTAGATTTGCTACAAGTAGCCTAAAGGAGGAGAAGAAAAAAGTGCTTATCTTTTGAAAAGTCAATAGACATTGAAAAGAGCCTTTATTCAGTAACTTTGTTTCTATTGTGAATGAAAACAATATCCATTAAGAGGTTATGTTAAGAGGAGTAGAAAAATGTGGGATTTTATATGTATAGACATATGTGTTTAAAGCATAAGTTGAAACAGCTTTTCAGAGATTTCAATAGCATTTATGTACCTATATGGAAATGACTTTGATTTTCTCTCTCAGGAATTTAGAATTTTAGCTGGGGATATTAGCTCCATGGGATAACCGCCTATCTGGCAAGCCCAAGGTCCTGAGTTTGATTTCCAGTACCCAAAAATATAAGCAATTTAGAATTATATCAAAAGGAAACTGAGTGTAAGAAAAGGCATGTAAAGTTCCTGATTACTTGGAGAACATAACATCTTAATGAAAAAACTAACTTGCCATCTCATTTTTACAGGTTTTGACATGTGTAATGAAAATCTCTGATTTTAAATATGTTGTAAGAGAATTAGTAACTTTTAATATACTATAGTATTTACCTGTATGCATTAGTTAATGGGTGTTATGTTCAAAATAGTATCCTAAAATATCTTAGATAGTTAATTAGTAAATCAAAATTTCATTGTTAGGTACATACTAAGTTCTCTTAGAAAGGGGAGAATTCAGAGTCCATTTTCTGTTACAGATGCTACTGTCAGGAAAATATCTTCTCTACACTGGAGCAGAGCCACTCTATCATGCTAGAGGCTACAATGCATTAAACAATTTCATGAAAATATCATATACATGAGTTAAAATATCGGTGGCACCCTTTGACTTGCATCATGAGGCATCTCTGCCATGACCACTCATTTAAGGACTTACTTTTGGCTGCACATTTGGCCAATCTCTGTATATTTGGTATATACATGTAACTGTTTATTTCTGATAATGATGGTTTAATGATCAGGTGGGAGATAATTGAGTAGTTACAGAAAGAAAAAGAAAGTCATAATGATGACAAATGAGAGCAGGAGGTTCCTGGTCTAGAATTGAGCTATCCAATATGGTAGCCATTAGCTGTGCAATATTGATTCAATTCAGTTTGAACTTAGTGGAATTGAATGAAGCTAAAATTCATTTCCTTGGTTATAATAGCTACATTTGAAATTCTCACTAGCCATATGTGGATATTTGCTAACATATTGTTCCACACCATATAGAACATTTAAATCATTGCAAAAGGTTCCTTTGGACGCTGCCAATGTAGAATAATAATACAGAATGGGATCAGGGAAAGCTCAGTACAAACTCAATGATAAGCAAGAATCAATTAAGTGAGAGAGACTTTGGAAATAATAGAAAGTTTTTGTTCATAAAATATTAGGAATTTCTAGTTTCTTATTTAAAACGTAAAATCGTTATCTGGAAAATGTCAAATTTTGTTTTATTTTATTTTATTCAGGAATAAAAATCTCATGAACATTGTAAAAATAACTTCTGTGTAGCAGTTAGGTGAGAGACATTCAAGAGAGCAATTGCATTTACATGTATAGATGAAAAAACCTGGGGACTAAATATATGTCACCATATCCTCTACTTGTAACAAATTACCTTCAAATAGTGCTGACATTAAAAAAAGGGGTGTGTGTGTGTGTGTGTGTGTGTGTGTGTGATCTAGACAGTCTGATTTCTAGCCTAATATGATTCCATTTCTTAGAATAGTCTCAAATTGTTTGGAAAACTCTAAACATTTAAAAATATATTTTACATATATTTATGAATACATATGCATATTACTACCTTTTTGCGTTTATGACTCTATAAAACTAATGACAAAAATATCATTCAGCTGTAATTCTGTCTGAAAATCTATCTGAATATTAATGTCTGGAGAAGCAAACATGTCATACCTTACATGTTTACTCAGATTCTTAACGCATGGTATAATTTTCTCTGTTGAAAGGTCATGAATAATATGTATTATTCTTATGTTTCCTCTATGTATTTGCTGAGCTGAGTATGAATGTGATTATCACAGTGGACCAACTGTGGTGCCTAAGGTATGACCCTGCTTTAATATTTATATTTTAAATTTGATTTGCTTGAAGTTTATAAAATTAGATAAAGTGATTTTCCCTTTCATACATCACAATATCAATTTTCAATTGTGTTTTTAAATTAATTTGATTGAATAAAAGATGTAAAATTGCTAGTCACATTTGCTATAGTACTGATTAAGCTTTTGGTTTTTACAGTGAACCAAGGACCCTTGCTTTTAGTTTCACAAGTATAGTGTATAATGCATTTTATTAATGTATGAAATAACACAATTATTACATTTATCGCATCATGTTTCCATATAAAGATTCAGTGAGGAGAAAATCCATATAAAGAGACTTATAAAAAGAAGGGCCTAATAGAAATACGGCTTCAAATTAGAGGGTTAGATTAATTCATTTAAGAAATTTACTGAAGATGTATTTTATGCCTCAAAGTTACTGATACTACAACAATAGCAATAATGAAGAGAAACAAAGTCCATGTTTGTTACTAATTCCTGATCCCCTTGAAGTTCAATTTGCCTATAAGAAACAGAAAAGAAAGTAAATTAGTAAAACATTATCTGTTAGTAAATGATGGTAATTGTTAGAGAGGAACATATACCAAGGGAAATTGAGAGGCTTGAAAAGGGTGAGAAAAGGCCTCATTTACAGAGATTAGTATTTGAGTATGAATGAGAAATATATAAGGGAATGAGAGCAAAAGCAATATAGGAAGAATCAAGAAGCAATGCGGATGTGCTTAGGTGAGACAGTGTAGAGAGGGAGAGAATTCAAAGAATAACAAGGAGACAAGGTGATCAAGGAAATAATAAACTTGAGAAGAAAATGTGTGAAATTTGTTGGATATTACAGAAGCTCCAGATTCTTCTCAGGAAGAAGGGAATGCAGAGCTTTGAACACAGAAGCGACCTGATCTGATCTATTTAAAGTTATTCAGGATATTGTGTTGAGAATAGAATAAAGTAAGACAAGATTAGTGGTAGGATAGTTAGGAGACTATTTCAGTGATCCAGGAAAGAAATGTTAAGGACTTTGACCTAAACAAAGGAAACAAATACAATGGATAAAATTCTGAAGACATTTGCAGTTAAATCCCATAAAGTGGGCTAACAGATTGCACAAAGGACACAGGATGTCAAGCCTGGCTTCAAGGTTTTAGCTCTAATAACAAGAAGGATGAAGCTGTCAATATTTGGCAAGAGGAAGACTGAAGACCAGGTTTAGGAGGCAAGTATCTGAGTTTTATTCATATTAAGTGCAGAATGCCTCAACCGTTCAAATGTAGATGCTGAATAAGTAGTTGGATATGAGTCTGTATTTGAGAGAATACATCCAGTCTGGAGTTGCACACTGTTTAACTGATAACTCATATTATGCTTACAGGGTTATGCTGAAGGATAGCGCTGCATTAGATAGATGTTGGTGAAGTGAGAAGGAACTGATAAAAATGAGATGATACAGCAAGTGGATCTAATCGTGGTTCTCTGTAGTCAATTAAAAATGTCTCAAGGAGAAGAGAATAAATCTTGTCAAATACTTCTGATCCATTAAGAAAGATGAGTATGAGCATAGAAAACTAACACCAGACTCACAAATGTGCAGCTCATCCTCCAACTAATACAAGTGGGTTTGTTTGGGGCTGGGGGTATAGCTCAGTGGAATAAGCGCTTGCCTAGCAAGCGCAGGATCCTGAGTTCGATCCCCAGTACCGCCAAAAAAAAAAAAAAAAAAAAAAAAAAAAAAAAAAAAAAAAAAAAAAAAAAAAAA
>PVLD010026704.1:0-21818 GCA_004027595.1 Dinomys branickii | reverse complement strand
AGAGGCTGCTCCAATGACTTTTCTTTGGGGGAATGTCCCTTAAGCTTTCTGCTGAGAGTTCCGCTTAAAAGGCTGTACAGATGTTGTTTAGCTACTCCCTAGCGAGAGACCTGGGTGAGGTGTGTAAGACCGCTCCCCCGCCCTCCCAGGGTTCCCTGCAGGTATAGGGATGGATCTCCTCCCCCACTCGGTGATCTGGTCGCCAGCGCAGGTAGCTCACCAGTTTTCGGAGTCCCTGCAGGCAGGAAGGTTCCAAGGTGCCAGTTTTTTGTGCTATGCTCGCGATCCGCCACTCGCAGCCACTTGTTTCCTCGCGCTTTCCGGGTCTGGGGGAGGGAACGGGATGCTCCTCTCCTAGGCTGCGCAGCCTGCCCGATGCGCACGAAATGTGAGACTGCCGGGCGTTGCTGCTGCTAAAAAGCCGATCTCTGTCGGGAGTCGCTGGAAAGCTGCGCCGGCTCGGGAGGCGGGAGGGACCGAGATAGCTGTGGCCCCCAGGCCTCTCGGACCCAGCCAAGCCCCCTACCCGCGCGGAGCGTCTCCAGCTCCCAGCGTCTGGGGCTTTCCCGCGTCTCGCCATGGCAGTTTGGGCTGCCCTACCGCATCTCCCCCGGCAGCTCAGAGAAACACGTTCAGTTTGATCTTCCCAGCCGAGGTCCCGGCATTCACGCTCGTCAAGTCTGTCTCGAGCTGGTGGTGTTTATCAAGGGGGATCGCTCCTTTGCTGCTCACCTGGTCGCCCAGATGACTTTTTAAAAGTAAGAGCAATTCTTACTTATAAAAGTTAGAAGTTAAAAAGTTAAAAATCCATATTTTCAGCTTTTCTTGAATAATACTAAGATCTAGTGGTTCATCAGCTTCACAAATTCACATGATAAAAGTGGATTCAAGCTATGTAGCAGCTAGTCCTTAAATAAGATCCTGGAGAGTTCCAGGAAGATGGCAACCAGGTAAGCGGCAGAGAAAGATCCTCCCAGAGGATTGACATCCAGACACTGGATTATAGCAACATGAGAAAGACAAGAAGAAGAGAAGCGGGTCCCCTGGTTCCACGAAGGATTTGAAATGAGAATTGAAGCCATCTGAAAAAACAAACAGGATTCCTCCCAGAGAAACAGCTTGGGCAGCCATTATGGCACAGTTTGAGGAACAGGAGGAGGAGAAAGAGGGAGTCACCACTCCATACACACACTTGGCCCACTCCCTCATTCCTGCACTCACAGCTTTAGTTTCAGAAGCCTGTGCTCACTGAGCCTCCCAACTCAGCCAGAGGGGAGTAAAATTCTGAGAGCTGGGCCAAAACTGGAGCAGAGAAAGCACAGCCCGGAAAAGAAGCAGCGGCAGTTGGGAAGTGCTGTGGAGACACAGGCACTGAACCCAGAAGCAGAGCGCACAGCAAAAGTGCAGCCCTGGCTTTCTCCACCAGCCACGCCAGGTGCACTGTGCTCAGCCCTGCCCTGGCTCAGCCCTACCCTGCCCCGGGGAACCTCACCCACCACAGCTGCCCTCTCCTTGCCCTCCACTCAGTCCCTCAGTGCATCCATCTGCCTGGTGGCTCCATAACACCTCCCTCTTCAGACTTGAGTCCATGCCATGCTTGCTGCTGCTGCTGGGATCTGGAGCCCTGCACCACAGAGCTGGCCTCAGGCAGTGAGCAGTGCAGTCCCCCAGCACCAGCACTGGCCCTGCAGCACTGCCACCAGCCCCATGGTCCCACTGCCACCATGGGGTTGCTCTGTCTCAGCCCCCACCCCCAACACCAGCCCTCTGAGCTCCCTGGTGCACTACCCCAAAGAGGAGCACCATCTGTGGATCAGCAAGAATGGCCAGTTCAGCAACGGGCTGGAGGACTGAGGCTTGCTAGAAAGCAGCACCCAGCTGAAGCCTCATGAAGCCCAGAACTACAGAAAGAAGGTGCCTTGGTTCTCCATTATTGACACACTGGCCCTTGCTATGGCTGCCTTCAGGAGTTTTTTGGACATTTCTATTTAAATTCCTCTTAGAGGGACTTCCAGGAAAATGGCAACCAGGTAAGCAGCAGAGAAAGATCCTCCCAAAGGATCGACATCCAGACACTGCCTTATAGCAACATGAGAAAGACAGGGAGAAGCGGGTCCCCTGGTTCCATGAAGGATTTGAAATGAAAATTGAAGACATCAGAAAGGGCTAACAAGATCCCTCCCTGAGGAACAGCTCAGGTGGCCGCCATGGGGCAGCTAGAGGAAGAGGAGGAGGAGACAGAGGGAGTCACCACCCCATACACACCCCTGACCTGCTCCCTCGTTCCTGCACTCGCAGCTTCAGCTTCGGAAGCCGGAGCTCACGGGAGCCTCCCAACTCGGCCAGAGGAGAGCAAAATTCCAAGAGATGGGCCAAAACTGGAGCTGAGAAAGCACAGCCCAGAAAAGAAGCAAAAAGAAGCAGCAACAGCTAGGAGGTGCTGTTGAACCCAGTTTGATGATGAAAAGGAACAACTGCCGCTAAAGCAGCCCGCTCTGCGGTGACCTGCCCTAATCAGCGCCCCGAGGCAAGGTGGAAACAAAGTAGCCAGCACACAGCCGGCCACACCCAGCTCCGCGCCCGCCCCGAGGCCGTGGCCTGCTACCTCTCCCCTGTGAGAGCAACTACCAGCAGGGGGCAGCAGAGAGCAGCAGCCATGACCCTTGGGCCATGGCAATTCCCAGGAACCTGACCAATGGAAAAATGGGAACTGGCACACCAGCAAGAGTGAGGCGCAGATGGAGGAGGGCCAGTTGGCCCTGCACCCTTCTCACTCCAACACCAAGCAGGAAGCACGAGCTGAGTTACAGGGCTCCAGCTCCCGCTGTGATCTCCTTCTGTGAGATCGGCACCCCTCACACCCAACAGGTGTTCCAGAGAGCAACGGGCTGAGACCATGGGCTTCAGGACCCATCCTAGACTACTACTATGAGCACCAAGAGGGACTTCATACCACCTGCATATATGAACCTTGTATAAACCCATAGTGACAAATTATAAAAAATGCAGCCGTCCTGGAGATCGACGGATGATAACATACTCTACACAGAAGACCCAAGGAACTCCTCCAATTGTCTCCTAAAACTAATAACTAAACTTAGTACATATCCTGGACTACCTCAGTGAGCACACGTGGGGCAGACTTCAGGTCACTTGTACCCAGCATCATAAGTGCGCCCAATGACCAGCTGTGTAAGGGGCAGGAGCAACAGCACTGCAGATCGAGAGGTGGGAGGAAGTGAAGACCTGGAACTAGGGTGTAGATGTGGTCCTCTAGCTGGTTGGAGACAGCCTCCAAAAAGTCATAGGTGGCCTGCAAGGAGATATTGGTGGCCTATGGGGGGAACCCAGAGGCCTTGACAGGGAGATCACCAGCCTGTGGGTGTAGGGGTGTTCCCCACAGGCTACGTGAAAATCTTGAGGACCTAGACGGGGTCCCCAGGCACACGGCAATGGGGCAGAGCCTGGCGGTCTGCAGGGGTGACCCCTGTGGACTTAACCTGGGCCCCCAGGTGCACCGCATTGGGGCGGAATCTGGCAGTACACAGGGGCGATCCTGTAGACTGGACCAGACCCCCAAGGGCCTCGAGGGCTTATCAGTGGGGTGCTAATCATAGTGTGCCTGGGCCCCTATCTATGTACCATCATTGAGGGTGGGTACTTCTCCACCTAGTGCCATAGTAAATTGTGTGCACCCATGTTTGTTGCAGCATATTTGAAGCAGCCATGTGTCTTCCCAATGTAAGAACTCGAAGGAATGAATAAAACCAAAAAGTACAGTTATTAACAGAGAACAGATGACTGATTGGGTGAGAGATCAACAGAGATGAGGGTGGAGAAAATTGTTTGATTAATCATATCTGCCTTTATTTGTATAACTAAGTAACAAATGCAAAGATAACACTATTTAATACAGCAACCATTGTTAATTCCCTACTATTTTCTCTATAATTTTGTATTTCCTTTATTGTTTTTGTGTTATCCTGGTTTATGTTTGTTTTTTGTTGATATGTTTCCATTCTTCTGTCTTTAAAGTAAAAAAAAAAAGGCACATATGGACCTTACCTCAATCTGATAAAAGCCATCTATGACAAACCAGCAGCTAACATCATTCTAAGTGGTCAAAAATTGAAAGCTTTCTCTTTACAACCAGGACCAAGACAAGGATTCCACTGTCACCACTCCTATTCAATATAGTTTTAGAAATTTTAGCCAGAGCAATTAGACAAGAGAGAGAAATAAAAGGAATAAGGATAGGAAAAGAAGTAAAATTATCATTTTTCACAGATGACATGGTACTCTACATAGAAGACCCCAAACACTCCACCAAAAGGCTTATAGATTTAATAACCAAATTCAGTAGCACAGCTGGATACAAGTCAACACTCCAAAATCAATAGCATTCCTGTACACAAACAACAAGTAGACTGAGAGAGAAATTAGTGAAACCACACCTTTCATAATAGCTTCTAAAATATTAAATACTTAGGACTCAATGTAACAAAAGAAATAAAAGATCTATACAGTGAAAATTACAGTGCTCTGAAACAAGAGATGGAAGAGGATTTTAGGAAATGGAAAGATATTCCTTGCTCATGGATAGGAAGAACCAACATTGTGAAAATGGCCATACTCCCAAAATTGTACAGGTTCAATGCAATCCCAATTAAAACTGCATTAGCATACCTCACAGATCTAGAGAAAACATTCCTAAAATTCATCTGGAACCAGAAGAGGCCTAGAATAGTTAAAGCAATCCTGGGCAACAAAGGAAAGGCAGGAGGCATCACAATCCCCAATTTGAAATTATATTACAAAGCTACTGTGGTAACATCAGCATGGTGCTGCCAAAAAGAAACAAACCTGAGGATCAGTGGAACAGATTAGAAGATGCAGATATAAATGCAAACATACTCAGCCATCTTATCTTTGACCAAAGGGGCCAAACATGTTCACTGGAAAAAAAAGACAGCCTCGTTAATAAATGGTGCTGGAAAAATTGGCTTTCCACATGCTGAAGACTGAAACTAGGCCCATGTCTTTCACCATGCACTAAATTAAAGTTAAAATAGATCAAAGATCTAAATATTAAAGCAGAAACACTAAATTAGGAGAAGAGAAATTAGGTAAAAATCTTGAAGACATTGTTTATTCTGCTGTTTTCCTGAAGATCTGTTCTTTTTTTTTTTTTGTACTGGGAATCAAACTCAGGATCTTGTGCTTGCCAGGAAGGCACTGTACCACTGAGCTGTATCCCCAGCCCCTGTTCTAAGCTTTACCTGTGCATTCCAGAAGCCTGAGAACTGTTTTCCTCCAAGATCACTTCCCCCAGCATTCATATCCAGCATCCCTTGGGTCAGAGTTTCTCACCAGTACTACTATCTGCAAGAAACTGAATCTCCATGGAAGAACTGAGTAACCAAGCAGGCAGAGTAATGAGTCAAGCCTGTTTGAAGGACAATTCTAAAAATGCGTCATATTATGACCTCCAAACAAGAATTACACTGAGACACTTAACTAATCCATTATTTTTCTTAATCACAAAAGTTTTTGATATAGATTCATTTCAACAATAGTGAAATTTATGCCCTGGCCCTCAGGATTATGTGTAATAGAGCGAGCAGATTAGGGGTTAGTGAGTCAGTGGTACAGAAAATGACCAAGAATGAGACATAAAAGACTTGGAGAGAGAGACTGGGGGCAGAACTTAGTTCTCCCGTACCATTGCTCTGGCTTTCTCTCCTACCATGACCATAAGAATAAACCCCAGTTTTCTGCTGCCCTTTAGTTTAGACCTCAGAAGCTAAACATAAGGAATAGACATGATCCCAAAGTCAAGTCTGACCCAACGAATTCCGGCATAGGTCAGACAACCCACAGACAGTCAACAGATCCATCATCATAGGTATTTTTGTTATAAGCTGCTGAGATTGTTAAATTGGTTGCTATATAGCAAAAATGAAACACTGTAAGTCCCCTGTGTATGCACATTATCACCCAATTGCAGTAATAATAATAGACTACTATTTCACTGGAATTTTTAAAAGCAAAGAATTAATCACCTTTATCAAATTGCAGTAATTCAAAACAGTTGATTTCGTGGTCTTCCATAGTGAGAAACTAACTTATTCTTTTTGTTTTGTTTTGTTTTTTGTCTTTTTGAGCCAGGGTATCATTATGCAGTTTGGACTGGCCTTGAACGCACTTGTAGCCTAGGCTGGTCTTGAACCAGTAGTGATCCTCCTGCTTCAGCCTCCTGAGTGCTGGGATTACAGCCATGCACCACCACACTGGCTAATAATTTATTCTTTAAATTAACTTTTAATTCTCTCAAAAAGTATATGAGAATTCACCTAGGAAATACTATAAATTATTCATTAACAAATTTCCCATATATCAATCATTATTATTTTCTCAATCATCATTCTTTTCAAAATCTTTGAAGATTACATGCTGAACACTGCCATTAACAAAAATATTTTCAATTTTTTGCTGACATTAACATTACTTTTAATTTCTGTGCCACATTTGCTGTCTCACTTTTAGATGAGAAAACTGAAAAGGGAGAGGTTACATAATTTTCCATAGACCACTCCACAGTCATCAGGATTTGGATGCAGGTGACCTGAAAACAGCTTTGATAGTACTCAGCTCCAAGCTACATTTTGCCAATAAACACTCCTAATCCAAAATTTTTACTTCAGTGAATTCCATTGTAATTGATAATGGAGAAACAGGGGCTAGATTTACCCTCATCCTATGAGCAACCATAAAAACAGACAAGAGGTATGAAACAATGGTTTCAGACCTTGACCAATAGGGACAATAGCACAGGGATCGTAATAAGGAAGGAGACCTATGAGGTAAGAACAAAGGCTGCCATAGCTCACTGCCTGGGGAGTTCCCACACTGCAGCTCAGGGATGACACCTCCAAGCAGAGCCCAGTATCTCCCAAGCTGAAGCAACTTCAATGTTCAGGAAAAGTGAGGCTGCTGGAAGTCACGAATAGTACACTGGGAAGGAGAGAGCCCTGGAGGTCATCAGAAAGTCCCCTTTGGACTCCACGAACTCTGATACATGTGTATATGAGGAAACACCCAGAGTCCAAGGAAGAGCCATTCTAAAGGAAAAGGCAAAACAACTTCCCAAACTCATACAGAGCTGGAAATAGTCAAAGTGGAAAGAATTCTTAATACGAGGGCATCGAGTGAAATCCTCCAAAATGTACTGTATTATCTCTGTAATAGGACACAGTTATCCCCTAACCAAAGACCACTCTAGAAACCTTCAATCCCACCTTTCAAAGACTCTATTTCCAAGTAATTTAACTATACCTCATAACAAAGCCCGAAATTATTTAAAGTCATACAAAAACTTCAATACCAAATGACGTAGCATTCACAATGTCCACTTTCCAAGTAGAATTGCCCACTGTAAGCAAAATCACTCATATCCAATAAAATGACCATGAACATAAGTGGGAGCCAAGGAACATAAGCCAGAAAATATGTAGAAGGTTAACTAAGGAAAAACTGGGCCAGGGATCATATGTGAGGGAGAGGTGCCTCATCGGGACCACAGTCTGAGTGTGTCTCAGAGGAGAAGGGAATTTTCTCAGGAGGAGCCGTGAAATTCCCTGGGTGGTAGTAAAATAAGAAATGTTGATGGTAATTCAGTAGTTAACTGAATGGTAATGAACAGGAACAGAAGGAAGAGAAACTGAGAAGAAAATAAATGTCAGCAACCACGTGTAGAAAACTGATTTATTGAAGAGCAGAAAGTGAAAGTTAAGAAAACTTATCTTTCCTTCTGCAGTTTCTTGTTTCCTTCGGCGTGCTCAGCATGTGTCTGAGGTTTGCTCCATTTTTCTTGGTTTTACTGAAAATCTTCATGGGGAGGAGCTCAGGGCTTCTATTTCTGGAAGATTCTTTCAGTAGTTTGTTGGCAAGAAAAGCCTTAGAAAAAAGAATCAATGGGATAGGAGTGGAATTGGGACCAACAGATGCTTCATCCTCATTACAACTTTTCCCCCCTCACAAATACAAAACCCTCCAGTCTCCAAAGGTGAGGACCCTTGCAGCCTATCAACAATTCAGCAATGCCTCGTGTTCTCCCTGAATAGAATCCTTTTATGTGTAGGTGAAAATTACCAAGTGCTCATAGCCTCCCTGAGACAGAATGCTAAGAATACAAAATATTTAGCTTCCTCCCTGCCTTTTCATTTCATCCCTCAAGGAAATATTTTAAACAGTCTGTAAGACATTGATGAAGAGTCCTCTCCACTGATATTTAGCCTAGCTCTGCCTTCACTTATTACCAGTGTGACACAGGAGGAAAAAACTCATTATTATATCCAAAGGAACATTGTATCTGTGAAATACTTTTTAAGGACACTCTTACCTACAGTCTATGCAACATACTAAATATTTGTGTGACCCCTCTAAGTTCATATATTGAAATCCTGATTTCTAATGTGATCATATTAAGTAGTAGAGCCTTTAGGAGGTATGTAGGTCATGATCCCACAGAGTGGGATCAGTTGCCTCACAAGTGGGATCCTAATGAGCTCTCCTTTTCTTCCTGTAAAGATACAAGAAGTTGGTAGTTTCCAAGACAAAATAGTCTTCACAGGAACTCAGAAATGCTGACTCTGTGACCTCAGACTCCCCCTATTCTTATGGAACTGTAGATTTTTGCTGTTTATAAGCCACTCCGTTGACAGTCTTCTGTTATAGCAGCCAAATTAAGACGGTATACATAGACACAGCACATAAGATGGGTAGTTAAGACAGGATGGATTCAGTTAAGATTATTGGTAGTAAAATGTGTGATATATTAAAGGGTTACCTGCAGAAATGCACTCTAGTTGAGTATTTGTCAAGCAAATATACCAAAAAGTTATTGGCTAGAGTTCAAAACATTGTACGACCACCATTAGATTTTGAGGACAGAAAATTATTCAGTTGACATTAATTGTGTCTTGCTTCCTATTTATTTTACATTAGCATCTAAAACTTCCATTTCTGTTGCTTCTATTTGACATCATCTGCAATCATAGAATAAGAGTAATTATTTCTCCCTGAGGCCCAGTTATTTGCTAACATTTCATGGTAGTTTTGTGTAGTTTAAATAATAAGTCCTTCAGTAAAATTATCAAACTTTATCCCTGCAGCTATTTGGAGTGACTTCTCCTAAACTGCATAAGATTTAGCTATGACAACACCCATAAATGAAATAAGAATGGGCAGGTTGTCCAGTTAGCAGCACATAGAGAAGTTGATTGGAGTGAATAAATTAGTCCATTCTGCCATTTGTTTTTATACAAGGCTAGAGAAATTTGTATGAGGATGTACTGGGGAACTGAGCAGTACCCTGACATTATATAAGGAACATTCCATGAAAATTTTATCTTATAGGGCTGACTGTTTCATTCACTTTCACATTTACTGTATTTCTCCTTTATATAGGACACAGTGTCAGGACAACAGGAAATAGCAAGGTTGGATAAACACAGTCCCTGCCTTCAAGAGACTGTCAGTGTCAGAGGGCAGACATTGAGTAATGGAATGAAAGCAGCGCAGTGCATGCAAAATGATAAAACTATGTGCGATACTGATCCCAACAGAGATGAAACCATCTGATTCCCTCTGAGGCTAAGGATCTCAGAGGAGATGAATCTGAGTTTTGACAATTAAGACTAATTTGCAAAATGGACAGGCATGGAGGGGGCTAGAGAAGTTATGAACCCAACAGGTGGGAGAACTCAGCTTGTGTAGTGGTCTATCATTGCTCACATCATGGTGAAACACTGTAAAGCGGGCTTACCAGGGGGGATGATGAGCAAGTTTCCAGCTTAAGTTGCTGTTAAGAATGTAGGGGAGCCACCGCCTAATAAATTGAGGGCATGGCAAGATGTATTTGTGGCTACACATTGGGACAGTACAGTGGGAAGGCACATGTGGAGTGAATACTGGAGTCTAAATCTAGAAGGCAGAGGATTAGAAATGTTCATTCAGAATATTTCTCCATCACAGGGGAGATTGAAAGCACTGAGAACAGACAAACAGGTGCAGGGTGAGGACCTAGACTTCCTAGAATGCAGAAACTTTCTGTGAAAGCTTCCTGAGAGCCTCAGTGTTAAAAGATACAAAGAAAGAGGAACTAAGAGGTTTCTTAAACTCTAAAGGGTGTCTTTTATTAAATCACATACAATAAAATTGTATGCCTAAATGTGTCTATGGGTATGTATGCATGTATTTTTTTGAATCACAGACGTAATCAAATTCCCAAAATATGGTATTTGTCCTCCCCCTACAAGAAAAAAAAAGATTAAGAGCTACCAATCTAAAAAAAGTTGTCTAGGAGAAAAACCAGGAGAGACCAGTGTTATGATAGTTAATGAAGTTCAACTCTTCCTCTTCAAAAATTAATTTTAGGTAATAATTGAACAATGACCCTTCAAGGGAAAACTTTACAACAAGATGGTAACAACAGAATAGGAAGGGCTGCAGAGGCCTCTAGCGATCACTTTCTCTCTGTGATTGTGATCACTTTCTCTCTGCCCAGTATCTAATTCGGATAAAATTCAGAAAGGAAAATGAGATTTCCCAGTACACACCAGGACAGAATCTGAGCAGAATGCAAAACTCAAGAGCACAAACTGGGTTGCCTTTAAAGAGAGCGAGCCTAAGGGAGTAAATTATTCTGAAGAAAAAATATATGGTAAGGCTAATGAAAGTTCAGTTGCTAATCTCCCAATTTTATCCAGCCTGTAAGCTTCTTGAATAGTTAATTTTTTCCTCTTTTGGCCACCCTGGAATGTCCTTTTCTTTCCTCAGAAACATGAACCATGTCCTCTCCTGGCCCTGGGTTGAGCCCGTTTGTTCTTTTTTTAACAGAGAACAAGATAGTAGCACATTTTACCTTCTTGCATTTCATTTCCACTTTGTGTAGTCTAGTTTTTTTCATTTTTCATTTCTTTTATTTTAAAGAGAACCATAAAAAGAACAATAGCAAAATATGAACAACGTAGACAAACACAAAGCAAAGCAAAAACAATGAGGCCGACACGGGTTTGAGGGCAAAATGCCAGGTGCTAACAACAGCGCCTATTACATTACCTATTGTTGTCTTCCTTTTTACAATTTATTTTAAAAATAAAGGAAGGAAAACATATTAAAAAACAGACATTGATTTACAAAATAGCATAAGAACAGTACAAGCAGTTGCAGAGTTCCAGGCAAAGCGGTAGGAAGTTAACAACGGTTGTTGCGTTACTGACATTTCCACACGTGCGTATGCCGTGCTGTGGTCACGTCCACCCTCCTTCTGTCCTCTTCATTGACTTTTTAATGATATAGGTAAAGGTTTGTGGGGGGAAAGTAAAATAAAAAGTAAATACACATACATAGAAAAAGAACCTGGAAACATATTAAAAAGCAGGTATCAACAGCTTCAGGACAGTGAGATTACAGTTAGATTACACCATCTTTCAGTGCTGTTTTTCCTCTCTCAAATATTTTTTTTACATTCCTTGTAGGAAGTTAGCACCTGCTAAGAGCCATATTTTCTTCAAGAAGCTTAATTTGCTTTCACAATCAAAGGAAAGGATTTATTTAGAATGTGGTTAGTATTCTTTTTTTTAATTTATTTTTTGTCTTTTTGAAGCTGGGTCTCGCTATGCAGTTGAGGCTGGCCTTGAGCTCACTTTGTAGCCCTGGCTGGTCTCAAACTCACAATGATCCTCCTACCTCAGCCTCCCGAGTGTGAATGTGGTTAGTATTCTTCGCACAGAGTCATATCTAATTAATAATAAAAGAATATTAAATTAATGAGTAATATACGCAATGACTTTCTTACCTAATATGCCTCCAGATGTGATTTTTCTTGTATATATAAATTCAAGGATCAAAGAAAGAGGAAAAGAGAAACTGTCAGAAGGGCTGAGATCTAAGAAAAGGGACAGACGTTCTTTCTGTGGCAGGGAGGATCACTAAAGATAATAAATCCTCCTTTTCTCTTTCCTTGCTTAGTATGGTTCAGTGTGTCTCGGATGGCAAGGATGGCCTGTACATGCCCACAGCCTTACAGGAGGGAGCACAGTCTGCCAGGCCCTCAGCATATGGGAAGGGAGAAGGCTCTGTGAGCTGCGCCACCTGGCTGTGATCGCTCCAGAACAAGGGCTCAAGGAGACCCTAACACCTTCAGACCGCAGTATCTTCAGCTGTTGCACTCAGTGGAGCTGGACTCAAAAGATCAAGATTATTGCACGTGTATTCTACTTCTTTGATAGTTTTGTAAAAAGACATAATTTACACAAATCATTTCAGTTCTGCATTGCATTGTTGTTTTGCCTCTTTGATGCATTTGCTCCAGGATTTTTGTTGTGGTGGTGGTTGTTGTTTTTAGAGCAAAGATGTGCACTTGTCCTGGAACTGTCTTCTGTGTCTGATTGGAAAAAAATATGAGGATAACATAGGCCAGTGCACTGGTTCTCAAAAGAGATGAAAGTTGAAAGCCCAAGAAAAGAATGAGCAAAGGACAATTCTCCACATACAGCTTCACTGGGGAGGTGGCCAGGGCAACGGCATAGTCATCAATGTAATGTTTTTAGCCTCATATTTTGTTATTTTTATGAAGTATAGCTGGTATAGGAAATAATTTGTCAGTTTTCCGAGTAAATTTGGTGAGTTTTGACTGCTTCACAGCATTGTAGGCCATCACCACAGTCATGTTATGGAATATTTCTATCATTTTTGAAGACCTCTTTTATGCCACTTGGCAGTGAGTCACCTTCCCTGTATCTTATTACACGGCACCTGGGTACAGTGCTGACACAACCCTGCCTGTTACCCATGGCAGACAGTCCAAATGTATTCTGGAAATAGTACAGTATTTGTACCCGGAACTGTTCCAGAAACCTGGGCCCCTGGGCTGTCATAAATAGGGAGACCACATGAGCTCAAGTTTGAGAAACCAGAGGAGGAAAAAGAGATAGGAGAAAGTGAAAACTTTGAAGATATAGAGGATGTGGGAACAACAGAGAAGTGAATTAAAAAGACAATAGGAGGAGGTAGGAAAAAAGGGCATGCTAGAACATGAGTACTGCTGTTCATTTTCGTTGTTGTTGTTTTACCTTTTTAAAAATAAACCAAGTATGGAAGTTGGTAAATGGAGACACCACAATGAAGCGGGGAAAACCTGGAATAACTGGCATAAGAAGGAAGGGAACTGAAGTGAGGGAACTTGACTTAATCTAGAATTTCTCAGTTGTTCTCATTGAAACCCTGACCCTGAGCACTAGCTTGCTGATCCCTAAAGCATATCGAACAGAAATATTCAGCATTTTTTTGGAGCCCCTATCCCAGTAGTTCTGTCTCTCTGTCTGTCTGTCTCTCTGTCTCTGTCTCTCTGTCTCTTGCTCCCTCTCTAGATGTAGGGGGTGGGAGGTAACTTTCAGGTACCAAGATTTTTAATTATCACACTTAGAGATGAATCTTCCCACACTGTTTTCACTGCAGACTCAGTAAACAAACAGAGGCAGGTTTGGAAAGGTGGGAAAGTCTGCTGCCTGAACTCTCCCACAACCTGAGGTCCCACGTCCTCCAGAAGCAAAAGGTATGGAAACAGACATTCTTCGTTTGGCACCATCATGACAGAAACCGTGCTTCCTACCTTACTCAGAGGAAATTGCAGCCTGCTCTACTTGGCTCTGCGTCTGTCTGACCAACATCATGATAAGTATGTATTTGCCTAATTACAACAAAAATTAATTTTACAAATTGACCCACATTGGTTTCCCCTGCTATAAAGGGCTTTCAGAATAAGCTTGTCCCAGGGAACGTTGAGAGATCCTTCACCTTGGTTCACACCACCCTCCCCGTGTGTGCTCACACCCTCCTCCTGCATGGAATTTCTAGGCTACACAAGGAGTGATAAAGTTTTCCACCACCACCACTTTTTGTCTCCCTGAACTATCCTATTTCTGTTCACTGGTTTGGCTCATGTACTGGCTGTGCCCCTGTGCTAGAAAATCAGAAAATTAGTTCTAGGTGTTTGTGGAGTCTTCCACTTTCATACAGAGTAACAGGTATGTGTTCTAATGGGGACTCTAGATACTTAAGATTCTCTTAAAATGGAGGTTCTCAGCCAGGTGATTTTACTCTCAGAGGACACTGAACAGTGTCTGGAAATATTTTCAGTTGTTCACACCTTGTGGATAAGAAGATACCAATGGTATCTAGTGCTGATATCCAAGGATGTTTGTTATGGCTTGTATCTCCATCTCCCTCAAAGTCTCATGGACTCCTAGGTGGGACTTTTCTGATGTGACTGGATCTAGGGTATGTGAAGGTGTTTTAAGAGTGTGTGATAAGTACGAGAGTCAATCGATTGGTTTAGAATAGTTCTGGGCATGGGTAGTGGGAAGCTCCACCCTGGGTGTGGGCGGCACCAACCAGTAGGCTTGTACCCTGGGGGGAATAAGGGAGATTTCCTGCTGCTGCTTCATTGCTTCCTGCCCGCCCTGCCACGGACGCTTTCTGCGGTCATGAGCCTCCTCCATAGGGCTCTGCCTGGGAGCCAGCTGCCTATGGGCTGAAACCTCTATGAGTTACGAGCTAAAATAAACCTTTTCTCCTTTAACTTTGGGTGTCTGGTGTTTTGCTTAGCAACAAGAAAAGTAAATAAGACAATGCTGCTACACATCTTACAAGCCACAGAGTACTGTAGTCCCCACCATGAAAGTTAGCAGAGCATCCATAGCACCAAGGCTGAGAAGCTCTGCCTTAAAGAAAATTTATTATGTATGGCAAATGTACACTAATTTTCAAAAAAGAAATTACAACTAGACAATTCCCCCATAGAATAGGAAAGCCAGAACAGATCATTATTTGAAAGGAATAAAAGTTAGTATTCTTTTTTTCTTGTTATTTAAAAAAAGGATTGATCGAGATATGCCATGTACACGTACCAACTCCCCAAAACAAATGTAACAATGATGAATTCAAAACATATACTCACTAAATAAAAATGGCTCAAACAGTAGAGATACAAGATTCTGTACCAGGCAGGCCAAAGAAATATTTTGAGGCAGTTCAAGTTTGCGACATTCTTTAGCAATTCATTTAGGCCTATTGCAACTCCCAGCAACAACAGCACAGTGTAGAATCTGCCAGTGCTACTTTTCAGTCTTGGAATCACCTAAGAGGGCCTTGGGCCGCACTCTCTCCTGCAAGAGTCTTCCCATTAACATTAACATTAACATTAACAACAGCATGGCACAGCTGCTTATAGCTGTTGTTCCTCTGAAATATGGTGACACAAGTTTCTCACAGCCCCTCATGTTAGGACACAGGACAAGCACCTGCCTCTAGCACCAGCCTATTATCTGGCTATTTTTCTTCGTTGCTATTTTTCTAAGTGTCGGATTCAATTCACATTAAAGACATCTGTGTCACAGGGGATATCGTGATGTGCTTCCATTATATAAACAGAAAAGGCATAATATCACAATAGCCTTAACAGATTTGGCCCTAAAATGGAAAAATGATGTATTCTGCAAAACTGAGAAGCGCAAGTCATTTCTTGACCCTGAGATGGCGCACATTTACACTTCAAACCTGTGGTGAAAACCCTACAGCACCATTTGATGTTCCCATGAAAATGGACTTCAAAGGCTGCGCTGTGGCCTGCTTATTCTGCGCACACAGATTTCCAGCCGAATGTGATTATACCTCTGATTACCTATGGCCATTGTCATGGTAGTTCCATCTAAAGCTTTTTTAGAATTTAATAATTGTCTTTTGTTGATCAGGATAATAGCGCAGAGGCCCCACAGCGCACGTGAAGCAACGAGGCATAATACCCGCAAGTAAGTGGCCAGCATAACTGAAAAACAGACTAAATCTGCTAGACTTTTGTAATGAAATAAACTATAACTAGAAGAATAAAATATCATCAATGGCTGGATGTGTATTGTTACTTTGAAGCTTTTTCCAGCGACTACCACCATCAGATCAGAGTAGACACTAAGTCCCACTACTTTAAATAATTATTGGATTAGTTTTTTCTCATTATTTATCATTCAGACTGCTCTGAACACCACCCCACTTGATGTTATAATTAGTTCTCTGCTAAACCTTTTGCAAAATAAATGGTTCTGCTTTTGTAGTGATAGAGATATAGAAATGGGTTGAAGAAGGCGGGGGAAACAATTTGTTCTCCATCTCGGGTGTCTGAAAATGAAGCCCTGTTTGAACATCCATCATGGATTTAATAAATCACATCTCTCAAGTGTATTTGGAAATTATGACATTAATAATACACACAGTCGTAAAGATTTGCTACCATTTTAGATTTTGAGTGCCCCTTAAGGATTCAATTAATAAGTAGCACAAATGGTAAGTGAAAGAAGCACATATAAGTAAATAAATCGACCCCTCCTTTTGGTCATAAAGAATAAATTTACTCTCGAGAGAACTATTTTTGAAGAAAAAAATAAAGTAAGCAAAAAGAAGTAAGAAAATGAAGTCATTAGTTACCAATGCTATTGGACAAAACATTAACACTGGGAAGGCTATAGAACATTTTATCAGCTCATTTATAGGGGAGAAACCTAAAGGTTAGAGAAATTAAGGAATTTTCTTGAGTTTATACAGCTAGAGAGGAGCATAGATTTGCTTCTCAATACTCAAGAAAAATCAGTTAAACTTCTGGTGAACTGGCATCACAGAACTTTGAACAGTTCAATGAGAAACATCATAAAGGCATAAAAATAAACTCAGATTCGTCAATTACTTGGCTCTCAAGGTAAGTGTTCATACCGCTTCAAGGTCTTCTTTTCTGATCTTAATGTTCCATTCATCCAACTGCCCCCATTCAGATCCTGGTATTTTTTTTTTCTATTTAAATAAAAAAAACTCAAATGTTTTGCATAGCCTGAAGATAATGGATTAATTTCTTAACTTCATTCTCAAAGATTCCATCTGGCTCTGAGCCACACCTGCTCACTTGCTGGCAACTCCTCAGGAAATCCTTGGCTGAATCCAGAATATGCCATAGATATTTGGATCTGAATATTTTTCTTAATCAATATCATCTACATAGAAAGCTTGTTCTTCATCTCTCTGCCTCTCAGCAATGAGCAATACAAGATGCATTTGAATTTATGAATTCTAAATATTAAAATTATGGCCTGGACTGATTAATAGGTAGAATAGTAACCAGGAAAAAATGTTAATATTTATGTGCTATCAGAAGATTTTATGTTTATTATTTATGAATGATACCAATGAGCTTTACTTTCTATATCCTTACTGACTATGTAATAAATATGATTTTAAGGTACAAAAGTTGTACCGACAAAAAGTAATTTCCTTTATACCACAATTAAATTAGCTCAGTTCTCAAGTTCTCATCTGCACCTCAGAAGAGAAAAAGGATGATGACCAATTTAAAATAACTCATGGTGCCACAGGCCTGTAATCCCAGCATTCTGGGAAGCTGAGGCAGAAAGATTACAAATTCAATCCCAGCCCGAACAATTGAGCAACTTAGTGAGGTCTTGCCTCAAAATAAAAAAACAACAAAAAGGGCTGGGGATGTGGCTCAGTGTGAAAGCCATTGATTCAATCCTCTTACTGGAGGAAAAAGAAAAAGAAGTAACCTAGGGACTCCCAACTTAAACTCAGCCTCTCAGGTGTTCTCCCCTCCCACGCAGCCCTGGCTCCTGCCGCTTCTCTTTCCTCCGCGGTCCTCTGGACTGTGAGCAGCCTCCATGCGGCACCACCACGTAAACATTCACAGGTGGGAGGTCTGCTTCTGCTTTGGCATGAATGTGTGTGCAGCCCCAAACTCATGTGCTGAAATTCCAGCCGCCAGGTGATATTAGGAGGCGGGGACTTCAGGAGGTGTCAGGAAGATAGAACCCTTATTATCACCTGTAGGTGCCTCTTCCTTACTGGAATCTGGGCAGATTAATTAACTCCAGGAGGTCCCCCTGCCACCCACACAAACAGGCAAACCTGCCAAGAAATCATCTGCCTCTGCCTAAGTTTGGTATCATATTAGGATCTGTCACTCAAAGAAAATCTGTAGATGTTCAGAGGAATATCAAAATTTTCTCAATGCTCTGTGATTTATTTTCATGATAGTTCATCTAAAAATGAAGGCTAACGCCTTATGTACTAATACCTGCATTCTTAAAATAAAATGCTTCCTGTCTTGTGCAAATCCCTTCCTTAAAAAAAGAAATAAAACTAAATAGATAAATTTAGTTTTCTAAAAATAATAAATAAGTAAATAATAAAAACCAGGACGGAATCATTATCTCATAAGATTAAAATTCTTTTTAAATTTACTGAGGTCACTTTGGAGTCAGTAGAGTGTGTTCCAATCTCAGCATTTCATACAGGGTATTACCTTTGGGTAGTTTGGTGTACTCCGGAGTCTGTTTCTTTATTTGCAAAATGGAGACCTGTGCCTCCTCCATAGAATTACATAAATGTCCATGAAAATACCTTACACAGCTCCCAACGTAAGGATTCAATAACTGTCTGGTTATGTTTTCTCTTAGCTACTAGAAGAGATTTTTAATTAATAAAACAATATGCAGCCAGAATCAGTATTCACATCACACACGGCTTTGTCCTTAGCGCGTGTCCCCATTTGCTTTTCCATGTGTTGGTTCCTCACAGTGCTAATTAGGCCACATCAAGTGCACCTTAATTGACCATGGCACTTGTGCGGGTTTACATTTTCACACACCAAAACTGGAAATAAATTAATAACCAGCAATTTTGGCGATCATGGTCAATTAATTTATCAACATAACATTTGACATATATACTTTCCATTTAAAGATAAAAACTATGAAAATGTCCATTATCAAACAACTAGAAATTTCTGTGAGAACATATGACTTTTCCTATGAAAAGGGAGGTAAAGAGAAAATGTGTATGGGCCATTGTGAAATTATCAAAACTTATGTTTGATCTCCCCTAAGAAAATCCTACACATTCTCAATAAGAAATTAGGTGTTTATTAGGTACTTTAGTTGGAATTACTTGTAATATATTTTCCAGTTAATAAAAATAAACTACAAGAAGAAGCCCAAAGGACAAGTATTAAAATAAAAGCAATGGAGCAAACACGGCACTGAGATACTTAATTACTCAAGTTCAGTAGGAAAAGTGTTCAAAAAATTCAACAGAAAAAAATCAACAAAGGACGTACAGAGATAATTAATATATGTGAATATAAAGTATGTTTAACATAACAAAAAAGCTCTATGACCAGCCAATTTAGCCACCAAAGATTACAGAGTAAACCTAGAAGATGCAATTCTAACCTAATCTATTAATAATTTTATTTAAATGCTTGGAGAGTATCATGAAACTGTCTCATACATTACTGCTGCAAATAGAAATTAGTACAGCTCTTTCAGAAACTGATTCAGCAATAATTATAATTACTTCAAATGTGTATATAACTTCAGTGTGGTGATTTCACATTTCAGAATGTACCCTAATAAAATAACACCAACAAAGAAAAAAATCCTTTCACATTTAAGACAGATGCTCATTTTTTTTCAAAATAAAAACAGAACCTAAATATTAAACAGTGGGAAAATGCATATAATACATGCATTACTGGCACCAGCAATGCCTGTGAGAAGTAAGCCAGGCACAGCAGTGCACACCTGCAATCCCAACAACCAGGGAAGCTGATGCAGGAGGATCTCAAGTTTGAGATCAGACTGAACAATTCAGAAGAACCCAGCCTCAGAATAAAAATTCAAAATGAGAAAATTGAAGATATAGGTCAGTGATAGAACACTTGCCAAGGCTGCACAGGACCTGGGCTCAGTCCCCAGGACTGAATAAAGGACCTGGGCTCAGTCCCTGGGACTGAATGAAGGACCTGGGCTCAGTCCCCGGGACTGAGCAAAGGACCTGGGCTCAGTCCCCAGAACTGAATAAGGGACCTGGGCTCAGTCTCCGGGACTGAATGAAGGACCTGGGCTCAGTCCCCGGGACTGAATGAAGGACCTGGGCTCAGTCCCCGGGACTGAATGAGGGACCTGGGCTCAGTCCCCGGGACTGAATAAGGAACCTGGGCTCAGTCCCCAGGACTGAGTAAAGGACCTGGGTTCCATCTCTAGTACTAAATAAATAAGTGAATGGGAACTAGCCCAGAAAGATGATGACCCATGAATGCTTGATAAGAAAAGCAAAATTCAAAAGTGTATATTTACTTTTATTACCACTGAATTTATAAAATATATATACAGTAAATGAATTACACAATACAAAAAATAAGATTAGGTTACAAATTAGTACATATAGGATTTTAATTCATATTATACTTCATATGTGTATTATGCATTGAGCCTTCATTTTCCAAATTAACTACAATGAATTGCCTATATCTTGAAATCAAAAGTATAATAAATTATTTTAAAGTATGAATAGGAAAAATAAAAAGAAATAATCCCAAAATATTCTAAGTAGCAGCAGTTAGTTTAGTGTGCTGGGATTCTATGTTTTTTTTTAAACCAGGGATCAAACCGAGGACCTTGCACTTGCCCCGCTGAGCTATATCCCCGGCCCGCTATGTTAATCATTTAGGGCATTAAAATATAAGTCAACTCACAAGGGAGATGTTAAATCCCAACAACAGATGCAGGTGTCCTTAATCCACCAACTCTCAAGAGAAGCCAAGAGCCCCTCCTGCTCTGGCCCACCCAGGCCAGTGCAGACCCAGTGGACAACCTGTCTCCCTCGCCCAGAGAAAGCACCAAATGCGTCACTCCATTACTTACCTACATCACAGAGCAATACACTCTGGTTTCTCTTCGGAGCCTATAAATCTTTCGCCTTTTACATCACAAAGCAGAGTTGTGTCTTCTTCATCTTCGGATCCTTAAAATCCTTATCTTGCTGACTCTATTCTTCTACTGCAAGGTAGGATCCATGTTTCCATTAAAAAAAAAAGTCATAAAAGCAAGCAGCAAAGGATCCAGTATTTTCAAATAAATTAACTATAGCCCAATCAAAACTTAAGAGTATTTATTAGAATTTAAAAGTGCCCAGCACCCAGGTAGGTAAAATCCATATTACTAGAGTCAGTCAGAAATTGCCAGATATGAGATGAATTGAACAAAAGTCAATTGAAACCAACTGAGAGCTAAAACAGATACTAGAACTTGCAGGCAAGAACATGAAATTAATTAATAGCTCTACTCCATTCAAGGCCAGCCTCACGAATGTGAGACCTGTGCAGTGACACAAGACACCTCCACCCAAGGTTATGCCCTGAAGTCACAATTTTGAAAATGTTTTACATATTTAAAGGGACATGCACTGTCATTTTTAACTTGGCCGAACAAATTACATAGCAGATTCTGTATGTTCAGAAATATTTAGATACATGAAAGATAATTTCAAAGGTTCATACTGAACTTTTAGTAATAAAAATTATGATGTATGAGATTTAAAAACACATTGGATAGGAGTAATGATAGTTTAGATTTATAAAAGATTAGAGAAGTTAAAGACAGCAATAAACACAGTTCTGGAAGTTAAAGACAGCAATAAACACAGTTCTGAATAAACACAGATTTTATTTTTTTTTTTTTAATTTTTATTTTTTTATTTTAGAAACATAAAAGTACAAAAACATATTGACAAACAGACACCCATTATCATAGAAAATAGTACAATCACAACTAATCTATAGACAAGGTGATATGGTCTCAACAGTAGTTGTTGCTTTATCCATTGATATCTTCGAATTGTAGATGTATGGACCCATATAC
>PVLD010026703.1:0-21819 GCA_004027595.1 Dinomys branickii | reverse complement strand
ATGAAAATCAGGATAAACATAAAGATACTGTACAAATAAAGAAAAATTGCAAGTAGGTAATAAAATGAAAAACATAGTCAGGGTATACTTTTCTCATATTAATGACAATAAATATCTAAAATACACTGATAAGAAATCAAAGACCTTATTAAAGTTACTAAAATGTAAATAGAATGTATCTAACACTGGGTGAAAATATGATTACAATATGGGTAAATTTCATTTGAGTCACTTATAGGAAAATAGCTACAATTTGAGAACATAATGCTGTTACATAAATTACACACATAAGCTTTAATATGACATGATTTCTCTTATGTGAACAACCCAAAATAAAAATCATAAGAAACAGAGAGATAGAACTCCTAGAAATGAAGAGAATGAGAATTGGGGAGGGTGAGGGAAAGAGGACAGGATTTTAAAAGAATGAAGATGTGCCATGTACATGTGCCAACTATACACAGTGAAATTATGTATCAGAAATCTGAAATAGTCAAAATTTAAAGAATAAAATACACATGCCTCAAAATCTATAACATAGAAATGTTTGGTTTTTTTACTTTTTTATTTTATTTTTTATTTTTAAAAGTATAAAAGAACAAAAAAGAAAACATTAACGAAAGACACAAAGTAGCACAAGGACAGCACAATCAAAACTGATTTATAGACAAAGTGATAGAGAATTAGCAATTGTTGTTGTATTATATATTGATAACTTCAAAGCGTATGCTCATGAAAACACATACAGACATAAAATCTTGATCAATCAATCATGAACTGTTCCTCACCAGAAAGCGACATAAGCCAATAGTGGCACCAGGTTAGGCATCCTGCATTTACATATTCAACATAGTTCTGGAAGCATTAGCCAGAGCAATTACACAAGAGAGAGAAATAAAAGGAATAAGGATAGGAAAGGAAGAAGTTAAACTATCACTATTTGCAGATGACATGATACTATACATGGAGGACCCCAAAATCTCCACAAGAAAACTCCTGGAATTAATTGACAAATTCGGCAGCATAGCTGGATACAAAGTCAACACCCAAAAATCAATAGCATTCCTATGCACGAACAACAAACAGACTGAGAGACAAATTGAGGAAACCATACCTTTTACAATAGCATCCAAGAAATTGAAATACTTAGGAATCAATCTAACAAAGAATGTGAAACATTTATTCAGTGAAAACTACAGTACTCTAAAAAAAGAGATCGAAGAGGATTTCAATAAATGGAAAAACATACCCTGCTCATGGATAGGAAGAATAAACATTGTGAAAATGGCCATACTACCAAAACTGTTGTACAGATTCAATGAAATTCCCATTAAACTACCATTAGCATACCTCACAGATCTAGAGAAAATACGTAGATGCATATTTGTCCCTTCCTTCCTTTTCTCTTTCCCCTCACCCCATTTGCTCTTTACTTTTGGGCAGATTCCCTTCATACCTAATTTATATTGCCACTTTCAGGTTTTTACACTAGTGATACAATACATTGCTTGCATATGTACCTCTGATTTATTTCACTTATGACTATGGTGTCTAATTGTGACCATTTGCTTATAAAAGCCTCAAATATGTCTTTTTTATAGGTAAATAATATTCCATTATATAAAAATGTCACAGTTTTTTTTATCCAATCCTCTGTGGATGGATGTCTGTGTTGCTTCCACAATTTAGCTATTACAAATTGTGCTGCTATAAACATGGGTGCACATATATTGTGGTGATATGATGTTTTCAGATCTTCTGGGAAAATCCACAGAAGGAGATTTTTTTTTTACTTTAGAATTATCTAAAATGTTACTTTTTCAAGAAAATACTTTTTCAATATGGAAAACATGATTTTCAGATTATAAGCACAATGATTTTCCAATCTGAATTCAAAACTATGGTAAATTAATTATTACTAATTACTTTAAAATTATTACACTATAAATTTATGAGATAAAACAATAGTAAAATATATAAATTTTGGCTTTTAGAACAAATGCTCATTTTAAAAATTGTAGCCATTAGAATAAAATAGAAAGTAATGCCCATCAACTGAGGAATAGATAAAAAAAGGTATGATTTTTATGTAATGGAGTACAACTCAGGCATAAAGAAGGACACACTGAAGACTTTTATAGGTAAATGGATGCAAAGTGAGACCATACTCATAAGTGAAATAAATCAGACCCTTATGTGTAAACATTCTATTGTCTCAATAGTGTGATAAGCTGGACAAGTAAGTAACATCCAAAATATACAAAAGCTATTGTGAATTGGGAAGAGACTGCTCAAAAGAAGAGACAAATTCTGATAGAGGAAGAGGAAAGGAAGAAATGGAAAACGAAAAGAAAAAATATATATATATATATACACAAGATAGTTAGAACAGTTATTCAGCTCATTTCTCTTAGTTCATTGAAAAGAAAGTTTTGTGCTAATATTGTTTTGACAAGGTATGTCTATATCTTGGACTCTGAATAACTACTATAGGACAAAAATATGGAATATATTGATTTTTGTAAATTTCTGATGAACCTGTTTTGAAACTCTGTTTTATGGTTATTATTACCTTCAAAACAAAAATAGAAAGCAAAATATAAAATATCAATTTGTGGTATATTATCATTCATCGTATACATTTTGTCTAACCTATAAAGAAAAACTTTAGGACTATGAGAACAACCATTATTTTTTCTTGTTTAATGGTGGTAATTTTTTCTCAGTCCCATAATATACACAATGCATAAACTAAACAACATCATTGTACTGTTAAAATTGATATTTTAAAAAGACATTTTATATATTCATATTTAAAAAGCCACTGCAAGCAATTATTTTATCAACCACATTATTTCAAAGTAAGGTCTCCATTTCTTTCTACATACACTGAATTATGTATGTTTTTCTAAAGGGTGGAGAAGGCATAAGAACAATTTGGTTATAATTATCCAAAGCTGATCCTTAAATAAATGACAAAATCGTTATCAAGTAAAGACAAAATTTTCTACTCTATATGATATTTCATGGAAAAGGAAACTAGTAAACGTGTGAGAAATAGGTTCTATGGTGAAAAAAAACATTTACAAGAAACATATCCCATCTCTCAGGCTCAGATAAACTCTTGTACAAAGGACAAGGAAATAAATATACATAGCTCTATAAGACACATGCTGTCTACCCCATCTACTCAGTTTTGTTACAATGGCATGAAAACAGCCAAAGACAATACTTGCGTGATTAGATATGGCTGTATTCTAGTCAAATTTTATTTAAACAAGCAGGTTGTAGGCTAGTTTTGGTTCTTCCTAGCTATAATTTTCTAACCATGTTGTATTTCTGGATATATACCTGTATTCTCTTTACAGGAATTAAAAATTGTACAAGACAGTCTTAAATTTCATTGAATGGAATATTTCCAAATATACAAGAGCGTAGGACTATTTCTCTCTTCCACATTAAAGAACACATATCAGGATAAATTGTCAGAAGTTTTTTTGTTTGTTTGTTTTATTTTAAAGAGCAAAGACCAAAAACAGTCAAAAACAAAACAACACAAAAACTATAAGAATGGCACAGAATTCCAAAGTAAGATGATAGGAAATTAACAGTGGTTGTTGTATTACTTATTTTTATCTGCAAAGTAGTTGCTCAGATTACAAGATACAGGTAAGCAGGGTTGACCATGCAATTAAACATTAACTGTCCGTTTCATAAACCAAGAGAAATTAGAAGTATAATTATCTTAGCTATCTTGTATATATATATACATATAATTTTAATCTTTCCTTCTTTGTTTTCTCCTTTCCATCCTCCCAGTTCTTTCCTACTGAACAGTGTCTTTCCCTTTCACAATATTTATTTTAGCTCTCAGATTTTACTTATTTCAGGTTCTTACCCTAGGTAGACAATATGGTGTTTAAAATTGCGGGTCTGATTTCTTTCACTCATCAGTACGGTCCCTAATTGCATCCATTTACCTAAAAAGCATCAAGTTTATCTCCCTTTATAGCTGAGTAATACTCCATTCTATAAAAATATCACATTTTTTTATCCATTCCTCAGTTGATGGGTATTTGGGTTGTTACCAAGATTTTGCCATGATAAACTGTACTGCTATAAACATGGGTACACATACATTGCTGTGGTATGATGCTTTAACTCTTCTGGAAAAATACCCAGAAGGGGAATAGCTGGGTTAAATGGGACCTCTAATCCTAATCTTTTGAGGAATCTCCAGACTGATTTCTTTTCTTTGTGATCCAAAAATCTAAGATGCCCATTTTTGCATTGGCTCTTTGAATTTTTGGGGGCTCATGTTTTTTAATTCTTTATGTTTTCTAGATAGAAGTCCTTTGTCCAAAGAACAATTGGCTAGAAATTTTTCCTAATTCATGGGTTTTTACTCTGCTGTTGATTTCTTTAGATGTGAAAAACTTTTCAGTAAGATGAGTTGTTAATTCTTTGAGATATTTCCCATGTAGTTTGATTTTTATTCATGAACTCTCTACCTACTACTATGTCTTCAAGATTTTTCCTTGATTTCTGTTCCAGTAGATTTAGTATTTCTAATATTTAGATCTGTAATCCATATTTACTTGAGTTTGGTGCATGGTGGTAAACATGGGTCTAGGTTCAGTCTTGGGCATGTGGTGAGACAGTTTTTCCAAGACCATTTATTAAAGAGTCTATCTTTCTTCCAGTGAACTTGTTTGGCCCCCTTTGTCCAAGATAAGGTGGCTGAATGTTTATGGTTGTGGCTGCATCTTCCATTTTATTCCATTGATCCTCAGGTCTCTTTCTTTGCCAGTAGTAAAAAATTAAGACATTTAGGAATCAGTCTAATGAAGGAAATAAGAGATCTATGCAATGAAAACTCAGTACTCTAAAAAAAGAAATTGAATAAGAATACCATTAAAATACCTCACAGATCTGGAGAAAAGATTCCTACAATTCATCTGGAGCTAAAAGAGTCTAAGAATTGCAAAAGCAATCTGGGGCAACAAAGCCAAGGCTGGTGACATCACAATTCCTGACTTGAAATTATAATAAAAAGCTACTACTGACTGATTTCTAAAGTGTTTGCACCATTCTACATTCCCATCTATAGTGAAGAAGGGATCCTTTTTCCCCACAGCCCCTCTAGCATTTGTTGTTGGTTGATTTCTTGAAGGTAACCATTCTTATTGAGGCAAAATAGAATCTCAGTGCAGTTTTAGTTGACATTTCTTGAATGACCCATGGTGCTGAACATTTTCTCATATATTTATTTGCCACTTATCTTTCTTCATCTAAGAAGTGTGAATTCATCTCAGATGCCCATTTTTTGATTGAGTCTTTAAATTTGGGGAGTCTGAGGTTTTCAAATTCTTTTATATTTTCTATATAGAAGTCCTTTGTACAAAAGTTTAATAGGATGAGATACTAGTTGTGGATTCCTTGAAGTGTTTCCCATGCAGTTTGGGTTTTCTTCATGAAGACTGTGGCTATTCCTATATCTTAATGATTTTGAACTACTTTCTCTTCAAGTAGATTTAGTATTTCTACTTGAATATTTAAATTTTTGACCCATTTTGACTTTAATTTAGTGCATGGTGACACACATGCATCTTCTTTTAGCCTTTGGCATATAAAGAACAAGTTTTTTCCTCATCATTTATTAAAGAGACTATCTTTTTTCCAGTGGACATGTTTGGCCCCTTTGTCAAAGACAAGGTGTCTGACTGTATTTGTAATCATATCTTCATCTTTTAACCTGTTGCAGTGGTCTTCAGGTCTACATTTGTTGCCAGTACCATGCTGATTTTATTACAATAGTTTTGTAGTACAATTTCAAGTCAGGGATTGTGATGTCTCCTGACTTGTCTTTGTTGCCCAGGATTGCCTTTCAAATTCTGGGTCTCTTCTGATTCCAAATGAATTTTAGGAGTACTTTCTCTAGTACTATGAGGTATTCTAGTGGTGTTTTGATCATGCTTGCATTATGTATGTATAACAATTTTGAAATCTTGGCCATTTATACTATGTTGCTTTTTCCTATCAATGAACAAGGGATATGTTTCCATTTTCTGATATCTGCTTTGATCTCCTTTTTCAGAGTATTGTAATTTTCAATACATAATTCTTTTATGTCCTTTGTTAGAATGACTTCTAAGTATTTCATTTTCTTGGAATTTATTATGAAGGATGTGGTTTCCCTAATTTCTCTCTCAATAAGTTTGTTGTTTGTGTAGAAGAATGCTATTGATTTTTCAGTATTTACTTTCTATCCAGCTATGCAACTAAATTTGGATATGATCTTTAGGAGTCTTTTGTTGGAATTTTTGGGGTCTTGTATGTAGAGTATCATATCATCTGTGAATAATGATAATTTCACTTCCTCCTTTCTAACCTTATTCATTTTATTTCTCTCTCTTATCTAATTGCTCTGGCTACTGCTTCAAGAGTTATATTATAAAGGATTGATGATAGCGGACATCCTCTCTTGTTCCTGATTCTACAGTGAAAGCTTTCAGTTTTGGTCCATTTAGTATGATGTTGGCTATTGGTTTGTCATAGATGGCTTTTAACAGACTGAGATAAAGACCATGCAATATTTAAAGACCATTCCAATATTTTTCCGTAGCGTTTTTATCATGAATAATTGCTCCACTCTACCAAAATCTTGTTTAGCGTATACTGAGATGATCACGTGATTTTTGTCTCTGGCTCTGTTGATATGTTGTAGTACATTTATTGATTTGTGTATGTTCCAACATCCCTGCATTCTGGGGATAAATCCCACATGTTCATGTTATATAATCTTCTTGATGATTTGTTGAATTCTGTTTGTTACTATCTTATTGAGGAATTTTCCATCTATGTTCATTTGGGAGATTGGCCTGTAGTTCTCTTTTTTGTTTGTATCTTTCTCTGGTTTGATATCAGGATAATACTTGCCCCCAGAAAAGAGTCAGAAAGTATTGCTCCCTTTCAATCTCATTAGGGTTTGAAGAGCATTTGCATTAGATTTTCTGTAAACTTCTTGTAGAATTCAACAGTTAATCCTTTAGTACATAGGCTTTTCTTTGTTGGTAAGGTTTTAGTACCATTTTCAATCTCATTAACTGATATTGGTTTATTGAGAGAATTTATATCTTCTCGATTCAGCTTTGGTAATTCATATGTATCTAGATATTTGTCTATTTCTTCTATGTTTTCTTTCTTAGTAAAGATTTTCAAAATTTTATTGATGATCTTCTAATTTTCCACAGAATCTGTAATGACTTCACACTTATCATTCCTCAATGTTTTAATTTGAGTCTTTTCTTTCCTTTTTTGATAAGTTTGGCTAAGGGTTTTTCAATTTTATTTATTTTCACAAAGAACCAACTCTTCATTCTTTGTATTGTTTTCTTGGTTTCTATTGTGTTAATTTCTCCTCTGGTCTATATTATTTCTTACCCTTTATTATTTCTAACCCTGTGGGCTAGTATATGCTCTATTTAAGAGAACATTCTATTTGCAGCTGAGAAGAATATGTTTTCTGATGATGTTGGGTGGAACAGTCTAAAAAGATCCACTAAGTCCATTTGTTTACAGGTTGGTAAAGTTCTGTTATTTCTTTCCTGACTTTTTGTCTAGTTGATCTATGTCTTTATGTTAATGGGGTATCAAGGTCTCCCATTACAATTGTTTTATTGCTTATTTTTATGTCTATTAATAATTGCCTTATATAGTTTTTTGCTCCTGTATTTGCTGCATACGTATTTATGATTGTTATCTCTTCCTCTAGAAGTTTCCCCCTAACAAGCATGCAGTGACCTTCTTTATCCCTCTTGATCATTCTTGGTTTGATGTTGGCATGGTCTTAAAAAATCATAGCTACTCCTTCTTTTTTCTGGATTCCAGTTGCATAGAAGATTGTTTACCATCCTTGCATTTCCTGTCTATGGATTTATTTTTGTTAAATGTGTTTCTTTTTTACAGCATATTGTTGGGTCTTGTTTTTTGAACCACTCTGCATCTGTGTCTTTTGATTGTTGAATTTAGGCCATTGACACTGATGGTTATAACTGATATGTATTGGTTTATCTAGGTCATGTTATTTTCCTGCTGTTGGTTTTCTTCCTTTCCCCTTTGTTTAGTTGCTTCCCTTAACTGACTGTTTCTTTCGTGGTTGTTCTTCGAATTTTGCTCAGCTTTATCTCTGTGTAGAATATCTTTTAGTACTCCTTGTAGCATTGGTTTTGTGTTCATAAATCTCTTCAGTTGTTCTTTGTCATGATAATATCTATTTACCCATTAATTTTGAAAGACAGATCTGTAAGATACATCAATCTGGGTGAGAAGTTATTTTCTTTCAGGACCTGAAATACTTCAGTGCAAATACTTCTTGACTTGAGAGTTTATGTTGACAAGACTTCCATGATTCTGATGGGATTTGCTTTATAGGTTATCTGTTTCTTTAGCAGCTTTGGATATTTTGTGTCACAAATATTTAATATATGGAATCTGCCAAAAACATGTATACATACTTTAGGAAAATACTTATATAAATATTTTAATACTAAAAGTATTGAGACATCATAAGATTCACACGTTACTTTTGGCCTCTGTTACAAGAGGTGCTCAAAGTGATGACAATTACCTTCCCGATATTTATTAGTACAGCAAACAGCTCCTTGAGTAACCTTGGCCATTGAGATTGCTGTACATACATTTTCAACTTCTTCTCTAAAGGCTAGCACCGTAGTGAGTTTTCTGCAATATAAAATGTAGAACATCCTCTGGAGGCCCCCACATCACGATAATACATCTGTCAAAAAACTATCAAACTATTCTTCTTTTGCTGAAATATGTACATTTTGGCAGACTTTTGCACATGTGCATTTGTTTTTATATGTGTGGGTGTCAGTGTGTGCACAAATGCAGTGGGTTGAGAAACTTTATTCCTTGAGTGGAAAGAGTAAACCTTAAAATCTGTTTTACCTGTATTTATGCTGATTATAAAGGTATTAGATAGGTGTGATAATGCACACGTATGAGCCTACAATCCCATTATATAATCTTGGAACCTGAGGCAGAAGGATTGCAAATTGGAGCCCAGCTGGAGACTATTTAGTAATCCAGTGAGACATTTTCTCAAAGTTTTAAAAAATAAAAAGTGAACTAGAAGTAGGGATGTATGGATAGCAAAAAGGTGAACACTGATATCAAATATAAATGTTTGTCATTTAGGTCAATATTTTTCCATATTTTTATAGAAGAGTTCATAGACATATGAAAAAATGGTTCAAGGCATTTTTCTACTGAGATGCAACAGATATCAATATGATTTATTTTATCAACTGTGAAATCAAGGTTAGCTTAAGGGAAATTGTTTTGTAGGACATATGAAATGACCACTCTCTTCCCATACTTCTATATCTACTAATAATTAAATACCTAATTATTTTCTCAGAATCTGTAAGTTGAACTCTAGGAAACTTCCTGCTCATTTCAGGATTCATTCCACAGTGTTTTCACTCACTGAAAATTTAACACTAATCTCTCTTTAACCTTTACCTAATTCCATTCAGATAAAGTGAATCATCTCATAAAACCAAAGTAAAAGTACCATTTATGAGTGGGAGACAATATGGCTGAAAGCGGAGGAGCCTCATTTAGGGCTACTCAGAGAAACTAAAACACATAATTGAAAGAAAGTGAAGGGAAACACACATTGAAAGGAAAATCAATCTGAAATAAGAGAATAATACATCAAGCAAACATAAAGGACTTACTAAAATAATCAGCTAGCCCATTCTGCTGCCAGTGAGTTATCAGATCAGGATGATTGCCTGTAATACTTGGAATCTCAAAAGAAGAAAAAAGGAAGATATACTAAAATAAACAAACTACAACAAGCCATTCAGTATAGACTTGAGTTATAAGCTCCCTTCACTCTCTTGCCTTCCTCTACACATTAGATGCTACAGTGCAGCAGGAAAGTTCTGCTGAGGTGAACTTCTCTCTCTCTGATGATCAATTAGTTATTATTTTATTTTTCCATTTTTTCTTTCTTTTCTTTTCCTTTTTCTTTTCATTGCATTCCTTCTGTGCACCAGAGTGCTAACTGGAATCCCCAAGAACAAGACTAAAGACTAAAAAGGTGCACAGTAAATGTCAGAGCTAACCCCTCCCCTGTGACCAATGGTAAGAGAGGCAGAGGGATTTAACCAGGCTTTCACACCAGGACTGTGCAGTCGTGGGATGTCTTCATGCTGCCAGGGGCAGGAGGAGAAAGGTACAATACAGCACCCTCTATCTCACCCAAGGAATTATAGAATATAGCAGAGGAAGGTGACCATGGCAGCAGAATTTGGAAAGCAACCAATGGGAAGTTAGTGCCCCATCTCAGGAGAATAAGAATTAGGACTGAGCAGCCTTGAACAGCAACAACAGGAGCAGAGGATGAGACCATATCACAACATCCCACCCCACCCTGCGACAAATGACTTGAGAAGATGGAGACTTGCAGTGGAAAAGGAACACAGAAGACTAAGCCAGAACCATGATGAGACAAAGGTACATGGGACTGGGAAATGCCCCATTTCTGTTTGGAAATAGCACAGCAACTGGGAGAGATGGCACCAAGAAAAGAGGGTAAGGTGTAGGAAATTTGTAATGGACATACAGAAAGTAACGGCCAAAGACTCTGGCTCCAGGCCTCCACATCTGGAGGCTAAGATCTGCCATAAATCTAACACAAACTCTACTGCAAGCTTGGCAGTGTTTAGTAATTTTGAACACTTGGTGTACATCATAGGAAGTTTTTAAAATTTTATTTTATGTCTCTTTCTTGCTAGCTTTTTTCCCATTCCTTTTCTTTTTTAAGTCTTTGTCTTTTATCTGTGTTTTGTTCTAATTTGTCTCTTTACCCCTTTCCTAAATTTGTATCTCTAGATTTCATCATATTTTCATTTGAGTGAATAGTCTCTCTAGTTTTTCTGATCAACTTTAATAAGCCCTTTTTTTACTCCTTCATTCTTTCTCTTCTGCCCTCGCCTCTAATATCCCAAAGCTTGTGTGACCAGTTTTCACCCTCCAGGCTGATTTCTGCCTTATTTGTATTCATTTATCTCTGTTCTAGAAACTATCCTTCTCAGCCAAGTATGGTGGTGCACACCTAATCCCAGCACTTTGGAGGCTGAGGCAGGAGGATCACTGCAAGTTTGAGAGCAACCTGGGCTACAACGTGAGCTTAAGGCCAGCCTGAACTGAATAGCAAAATCTTGTTTCAAAAATACTGAAGAAAAATAAACTATCCTTCTCAAATTTCCCTACCACAGGGTGCAAACCACACTGCTATGGGGAAACACTTTGATTTCAAGCTCCTAATTTATGATCAGTTCTGTTACTTAACTGAAGATTTTGTTTCAGTGATTAAAGGTACACAATTAATAGACACCACAGATTGTCAGTGCTGATACTATGATTAGTGCTAATTATACTACTCCAAATAGGAAGTCATATCTGTTCTAATCAGTTTTTCTCACTTCTGTAACAGTACTGGAAAGTTCTGGGGTAATATTCTCACAACAGCCCAGCACAAAAGGACAGGGGACTGTGCCAAATAGCTACCAATATCTCACTTTTAATTAATTAGAATGGCAGGAATTTGGGACATACACAAATGAAGAAATTCCTACTCAGAGAAGACATCCCTGAAGGGCATAATTTCATAGAATGCCTTCATCCTAGTGATACAGCTATCTAGTCCAAAAACTTATAGGGATAAATATGGAAAACAATATAAAAACTGTTGATACAGAAAATGACAAGACATTGAATCAAAATGAAACCTCAGAAATCCATACCACTCAGAACAAGTTCAGGAGGCAACAAGATAGAAGAAAATGCAATGCTCACACTTGAAATTTCTGAAATGACATGAACGAAAGCAAAGAAACAAATCCATGTGATGATAGAAGAAATCAGATCAGAAATAATCTCTCAGGCAAAAAAAAAAGAAATGCCAATATTCATAAAGGAATTGCTCAGCAAATCTATAAAGAGATAGATTATAAAATAGATGATGATAGAAAGAGGAAGGAAACCATCCTATTTTTCATATTTTCCTATTTTTCCATATAGGAAAAAAATAGAATGCATGAAACATATTCAAACATGTATTCAGGAAAGTAAAACTTCCATTGAAAGCTGGCAAAATCACTTGAACAAAACTGAAGACAGACTTTCAGTCCTTGAAGAAAGCATTATGGTTATCTATCATAAAAGGAAAGACCTCGAGAATAACAAAAGATGAGGAAATAACAATTCAACAGCTGCAAGGTAATGAAAGAAAAATAATACAAGAAAAATTGGTGTCCAGGTAAAAGGAGAAGTCAACACAAATGGCATAGAAAATTACTTGAGGAAGAAATAGCAGAAAATACCATAAGCATGTAACATACATAATCTCACATACAGTTAAGTGATGCATGCAGAATTCCAATTAGCCACAATCAAAATAAATCTACAATGAGACATAGAATAATCAAGATCCACGAAATTCAGCATAAGAACAGAATATGAAAAGCTACTAGAGAAAAGAAACAGATCATCTATAAGGGAAAGCCTATCAGAATCAAAGCAGACTTCTCAACACAAACAGTGAGTTCAAGAAGAGCTAGGAGTGAAGCATTTTAAGTTCCAAAAGAAAGCAATTTCCAACCCAGATTAATGCACCTGCAAAACTATCTTTCAAAATTAATGGAGAAATAATATACCTGTATGACAGAGAAAAACTAAACAAATTAAAAACCACAAAACCAATACTAGAAAGGGTACTGCAGGTATTCTACACAGTGACAAAAATGACCACAATTTAAAAACAAACAAAGAAATAAAGAAACCACCAAGTAGAGCAAGCAATTAGCCAGAGGGGAAATGTAGGGAAACAACAGTATGAAAGTAACATGATGAAGTTAAGCCTATACATATCAGTTGTAACTATCACTGTAAATGGCCTCAGTTAACTCAATCAATAGAAAAGAAAACCTGACAAAATGGATGAAGAAACAAGATTCAACAATATTCTGTGTATAAGAAACAAATTTAACCCAAAAGGAAATTCACAGACTAAAATTCAAAGGATCTGGAAAACAATACTCCATGAAACAGGAGCCCTGACAAAGGCAGGTGCAGCTATTCTGTTTGCAGACAATGTGAACTTGAAACCAAGAATGATAAAAAGAGATAAATAATATCACAATGTACTTCTTAGGGAAAAACTTTGAGAGGGGGAGAAAACAATCACAAATATGCATGCACCAAATAGGGTAACACTCAAATATATGACTAATATTAATAGACATGAACAATCAAATGAGCAATAACAAAATTGTAATGGGGTTCCTTCATACCCCACTGTCACAAACAGATAAACTGGACCAAAAATCCTGAACTAAACCTGTGAACAAATGTTCTTAGTAGTAGATATTTGCAGTGTTCTACTCAAGAACCTCAAAATACACATACTTGTTAGCTGCACATGGGATGTTTTCTAAACATAGATCATACACTAGCCCATAGAATATGCTTAAGTAAATGCAAAATAATTTAAATTATCCCATGTATATTATCTGACCATAGTGCAATATAATTGGAAAATAATGGCAAAAGAAACCACAAAAAATTTGTAAACACATAAAAATTAAGTAACACCTCTTTGAACAACCAATGAGTCACAATCGAAATTAAAGATGAAATTAAAGAAAATCTACAAAGGAAAATGGAAATACAATTTAATGGTACCTGTGGGACAGAATGGAAAGAGTACAAAGAGGGATATTTATAGTGAAGGTTTCTTATATCAGCAAGACAGAATAAGTACAAGCACACAAACATGCATTGCACCTCAAACTTCTAGAAAAAGAGGAGCAAATCTAGCCAAAAGCCTATACAAGGAAGGAAAATATAAAATCAGAGCAGAAATTAACACAATACATACTAAGAAAACAGTACCATGAATGAATGAACAGTTGGGTTTTTAAAAAAATAAATATAATTGATAAACTCTTAGGCAATCTTACCGATAAAAGGAAAGGAAAGATTCAAATTCATGCCAGGAGGAATGAAAAAGGTAAAATCAATACAGATCATGTGGAAAGTCACAAGATCATCAATACCTACTCTGAAAATCTTTACTTCTATAGGATGGAAAACACAGAAGAAATGGACAGATTACTAGGATACTTATGAATTGCCGAAGCCAAATCAAAATGATATAAAAGTTCTGAATAACCCAATAACATTGAATTAAATTGAAAATGTAATTAAAAACTGACAAACAAATAGAACCCAGGCACTGACAGATTCATTCCTGAATTATACAAATAATTTAGAGGTTTTATAGCAATGCTCCTCAAAGTCTTGAATGAAATTGTAGGGGAAGTAATACTCCCCAACTCATTCCTGGAGGCAAGTATTATACTGATACCAAAACCAGAGAAAGATCCAACCAAAAAAGAACTAAAGGGCATTCTCCCTAAACAACACAGATGCAAAAATCCTCAATAAGATACTATCAAACAGAATTCAGAAAATCATCAAGAAGATTGTACACCATGATCAAGTTAGATTCATCCCAGGAATATAGGGATGGCTTACCATACACAAATCAATAAATGTAACACACCATATAAAAGGGGGGAAAATAGCATGATCATTCAGAAAGAGCTTTTGGCAAAACCCAGTGCTCATTCAAGATAAAATTCCAACAGAAAATCAGCATCGATAGTCTTTATCTCAATCTGATAAAATCCATCTATGACAAAACAACAGACAAAATCATACTAAATGGACAAACACTGAAAGCTTTCACTCTAAAACAAGGAACAATACAGGAAGTCCACTATCACCACTCTTATTCAAAACAGTTCTGGAAGCATTGGCCTGAGCAATTAGATAAGAGAGAGAAATAAAAGGAATAAGGATAGGAGCTACAGAGGTTAAATTTCCATTATTTGCATATGACATCATACTCTACATAGAAGACACAGAAAACTCCAAAATAAAGGCTTCTAGATTTGATAACCAATTTCAGTAGCATAGTTGGATACAAAGCCAACAGTCAAAAAAAAAAAAACAAATGAATGCTTCAGTGCATGGTCAGAAGTGACTACACTTCCCCAACCTGGCTAGGAGGAAGAGCTGAAGCATGGACGTCTCTCCTCTTAGAACAAGGAATCAGCTTTCTTGAGCCCAATTCTTAGTCTGTAGTTCTACCTATTATCACGTACATGTGTATGCCCCCTTTTCCATTTCTAAGATGCTATTCAGAAACATTTCTAAAGGAGCAAGGATATAGCTCAGTGGCACACTGCCCGCCTGGCAAGTGCGAGGTCCTGAGTTTGAGCCTGGGTACGAAAAAAAAAAAAGCCAAAACATTTTTAATAAAAGGATCAAGATTTCACTCTGAAAATCACAATAAAGGAGTCATGTGTTGGGGGAAGGACTGCGGACTGAGCCCATAACCTCTGCACTGAGCTGTGTACATCTTCAGTCTTTTTTTTTTTTTCTTTATGAAGTGTGTTGCTAAACTGCTAATTCCTCAGGTTAAACTTGAACTTGCAATCCTCCTGCCACAGCCTCCCAGAGTTCTGGAGTTACAGGCATGTACTACATAATTATGCTTTTGTGAAATGTATGTAGGTATATATGAATATGCATATATGCAGGAGGGCTAATATGGTTCTACTATTGTATTATATCACTTAATGCTAAGCAATAAACGATGACGGGTTATTTGATCAATCTTGTATGTCTGTATGTGTTATCCTGAGCACACACTTCGAAGATATCAATATGTAAAGCAGCAACTATTGGTGTTTTTTGTTGTTGTTGCTGTTGTTTTTGCTGTTGTTGATGTTTGCCTGTTTTGTTTTTTGTCTTTGGATTTTTGGTTTTTGTGTTTTTTCTGTTGTTGAGAGGATTAATTGACTAAATTTGCATGTCTGTATATGGGCTTATATATTTACACTTCGAAGATATCAATGGATAAAGCAATAACCACTGTTTATCACCTTGTCTATAGATTAGTTGTGATTGTAATATTTTTTATGCTAATTGGTGTCTGTTTGTCAATAGGTTTTTGTACTTGTATTTTTTTAAAAATTAAAAAAAAAAACAATAGCATTCTTGTACACAAGCAAGAAACTCAGTGAGAGAAAAAGTAGGTAAACCACACACTTCATAAAAGAACAGTAAGGAATAAAAAAGAAATACATAGGAATCAATCTAACAAAGGAACTAAAGGATCTATATATCAAAACTTACAGTACTTTGGGAAATTTCATAGTGTATCAGAAAATAGAAAAATGTCACTTGCTCATGAACAGGAAGAACCAACACAGTTAAAGTGGCCATACTCCCCAAACTGTTCACTATCACCACTCTTATTCAGTAGAGTTCAGATATCAAAACCAGAGAATGATCAAACTCAATACAGATTTCACATAATCCCCATTCAAAATACCATTAGTCTACCTTACAGAACTAGAAAACACATTCATAAAATTCATCTGGATCCAGAAGAGTCCTAGAATAGCAAAGACAATCCTGGGCAACAAGGGCAAGGCAGTGGTCATAACATAACAGAGTGATACATATGCACCCATGTTTATAGAAGCACAATTTATAATAGCTAAAACTTGGATGTGAGTGCCCATCAACTGAGGACTGGATAAAATTATGTGATGTTTTTATACAATGAAGTACTACTCAGCCATAAATAAGGATAAACTTGAGAGCTCTATAAGTAAATGATTCAACATGATATCATACTCATAAGAGAAATAAATCAGACTCACATGTGTAAACATAGTATTGTCTCCCTGGTGAGAGAAACTCAAAGAGTAAATAAGATCTAAAATATACAACAGGTATTGTGAAAGGGGAAGAAATTTTTCAAAAGAAAATGATGAAGCATGGGTGAAAAGGGAAAGGACAGTAGGGAAAAGGGAAAAGTTTAAGTCAGTTATACTATTAGTGTGTCTTAGTTCATTAAAAAGGAAGGATTGTGCAAATATCATTTGGAAAAATTTTTATACCCATATCTTGTATCCTGAGCAACTACTTTAAAGATAACAATATATAATGTATTAGCTATAGTTATTCTTACACTACTTTGTAATGGTATTTTGTTTTAAAGTTTTTTCCATTAAAAAAGGACAATTCATACATATATCACACTTTTTCATTCGTGCTAACAAAGTAACAAGTTATGCATAATAGGATGTCTCTTCATTTGATTAGAACTCAAATAGGAGATGGAGAGGGGGGAGGGAGAAGAGGGGAAGGGGATGAAAAAGAATTACAATGTGTTATGTACATGTACAAATTCTCCATGATGAATGTAAGCATTATGTACTGCAAATGTTAAAAATTAAAAAGATAATCTCAGTGTATGTAATATTTGTAAAGTATATGATACACTAGCTGGGAAATGAATATAGAAAGGGACGAAGTTAATGAAGCATTTGGTAGTAAGAAATCTATCACATTAGTTAAAGAGAAGTTAGGTGTATATGATGAAGCCCTGATTAAGAGGTAAAATATGTTTCAGAATTGTCTCCTTTATTTTTGAGGGAAATCCTAAGAACCATTGGTTGGGCCTATTTAGATAAGTCCTAGTTCTTTTGCTTGTTACATGCCTAAATAGAATAATCTTCCCTGGTTTGAAGAGATAGTTGTCCAGGCATAATGGTACTGCCTCAGAGGTGGAAAAAATAGCCCAGGAGGAAGAATGGATACAAAAGCCTGACAAGTTAAAACCTCACAAAAGAGGGAAAAAAAACTATACCTTCAAGGATTAGTGGGAAGTAATCATTGGTGAGGAAAGGAAATCAGTGAGTTGATAAAATGAGTAGAAAACATGGCACAGAAGCAGGGGTTCATTTATTCTTAATGTTTTGTACTTTGATTCCCCAGCAATTCTTTAGTTAGTTGAGAGGTAAAATATGACTTAAGAATATTAAACCTGTGAAGAAGAGAGGCATAAAATCTTTCTGTGATTATAGTATAATTTTTATCTCTGCAGTGCAGAAAGTGAGTATGGTTTTACCAACATGTTATGGAAAGATCAGAACACAGTACATTAAGATCATTCTCCATGAAATGATCAATTGATTCAGTGTTTTTCCAATTCAAAGCCTGAGCAGATATTTTTTGCATACATTGGCAAGCTTATTTTAAAATTTATACTAGAAGGCAAGGGGCCTGGACTAGCCAAACAATTCTGAAAAGGCTGAATCAACTTGGAGAACCATGTTACTAATTTTTTAGATTTATTATGAAGTAACTGTGATCAAGCCAGTATGGAATTGGCATAAAAATAAAGATATATTTCAATATAACAAAAGCAAAGAACAGAACCATATTTTCCATTGTTTTTCAACAGTTTTTTTTTCCTGAATAGATGTTTCAGTGGGTAATGAAAAGTAGTTTATACTAAAATAATTGGATATCCATCTGAAAAATGTTTTGGACCTTTACCTCAGGTCATGACCAAAATTAGTTCAAAAGAATTATAGGCCATAACATTCCTAGAAGGGAACAGAATAGCACCACCAAAGGGTTACAAATAAAACAAAAGTCAGTATTAATGTACATTTGATCGTAAATATTTTTATTGCTATATGATTTAAATAGTATAAGACAATAAATATACTTCTATGTTGATAGTGGCATAGTGTAAAAAGTATAAATTTCCCATTAATATCATAAGAGAATACAGAGCTACCCAGGAGCAAAATTTTGTATACTACTTAAACTTAGTTGATATAACACAAAATAGATTTTTTTTTTTTCAGTACTGGGGATCGAACTCAGGACGCTGCGCTTGCTAGGCAGGCGCTTATTCCACTGAGCTATATCCCCAGCCCCTAGATTGTTAAAAAAATTATAAAATAGCAAAAATTCTCAGAGGAAATTCTCAGAAAATATTTTTAAAAATTATACATGGGAAGAAACAAGAGAGGTACCAAAATGTTACACGAGATAGTGCAACACAAAAGAAGGCAGTACTGGAGGAGTGGAGGAATAAAAATATCGAAAATGTCTAAAACAAAGTAATTAGTAGCAGTTATGTTAAATACAAATGAATAATATTCTCTAATTAAAGGCAACAAGAGGAAGAATTGATTAAAAATATTAAAAAATAAATTGCTATTTAAAGGACTCAGATGCAAATATACACACATATTGAAAGAAAGTTAGGAATGTATATATATTCCGTGTCTCAGTGTTAACTGTGACATATTGACTTCACAACATTAAAAAGTTCTCAAGAAAATCGGAGAAAACCCTTTAGGTTTGTCTAGGTGGGTCATGGAAGCAGAACTTTGAGTATTGTGTATGGTTCCTGAACCCTCCTTTCCTGATATCATCCGGAATGCTTCCCAGCCACCATCAACTGGACAGCTTTGCTCCAGCACTGCCTCTGCCAGCTGACCATGGATTGTATTCTCTGAAACTCTGGGCCAATTTAAATCTTTCCTTCTTTGAGTTAGAAGTGTGAGACATTTTCTTCCAGTAATCAAAATGGTAGTTAGCAAACCATGAAAAGTAATTTTTATTTTGTGAATCTGAGAAGAACAGGAGTGACACTATAAATATTGGGACAAACAAACATTATGATAAAAACTCTTACCAGAAACAATGAAGGATAATGTATAATTATGAAATAGAAAATTCAAGGAGAGACAATTTTGAATGCATAAAGCACCTAGTAATCTAGGCTGAAAATATATAACATTAAACTGAAAGATTTCAAGTGAGAAATAATTCAACTAAATTTGTTAATAATTTGATAATACCACATTTAACAGCAGATAGGGTAGCTAAGCTGAAAGTCAGAGTTGAAGAACACTGTGTGGCTACTATACTTAACTCGTATCCATATATCACTCAAGTGCAGAAGAGTACATATATTTTTGTATGTATATTTGGCACATTATTAAAATAGATAATATGTTTATAGTGAATCTTGGACTCGGACTTTACTCTAATGACAAAGACCCATGGGCACCGAATTTAGAGAGGGGCGGCATTTCTGCCCCAGTTCTCATCTGTGAGATGTGGACTTTACTCCAGCAACAAAGGCCCACTGGCACCGAATTCGGAGCGGCGTGGTGTTTCACGGCCCGTGTCCCGGCTGTGTCACTCAGACCTTTCTCCAGCGACGGAGGCTGACATGCGAGGCCACTTGAGCAGCTCAACACTTCTCCTCTGGTAAGGCCTACACCTGGGTTCTGCTCAACACCTTAGAATTAGGAAGGAACTCGAACTTGGAGGGCCTGTCCCTGTTGGTGGTTGAGACCTGTAGTGTGGAATCAGCCTCAGGCTCTGGGGTCCTCCGGGTTTGGAGGAGAGCCCTGCTACCCCCTGAGCAGCTACATGAGCATCTGGAAGCGAAGCCGCTGCTAAACCACTGTAAGCTTCAAGGCTGCAGCCCATACGCTTCCCATTCACACACTGAACACTCTGGTACTAAAGCCCAGCACTACCCCACTATCGCAGGTGTGGTCTGAGTCATGCACCCCAGCAATTGCCTGGGGTCCCAAGGCCTAGTGGTCCACAGTCTGCTACCACCCTGGGTTTAGTTTGACATCCAGGTAAACTAGGGTCCCTAGAGTTCTTTGCGAGCTGCCTGGGCAGTCAGTAGTTCAGCACCAGTCATCTGACATTCAGAATGGAAAAACAAAGGGGCAAAATGCAGTCCCAGAACACAACTCCACCCAGAACAAGTACAGGACACGACATAGGAGAACTAGGAAACCACATACCTAGAATTTCTGAAATGATCACATCTGAAGTAAAGAAACAAATGCATCAGGCCATAGAAGAGATTAAATCTGAAAAAATCTCTCCGGCAAAAAATGAAATTAAAATAATAATGGAAGAATTGCTTCACACATACAGAGAAGAAACAGATAAGAGACTACAAGATCAAAGGCAACAAATGGAAATGTTACATGAGCAATTTAGGAATGAATTAGAACACATGAACAGTTTCAAAGAGATTTCCAGGAAATAAAAACTGCCATTGAAAGCTTGAAAAACCGCATGAATGAATCTGAAGATAGAATTTCAGATCTTGAAGACAGCCTGACAGCTAATAACCGTGAAAGGAAGGATCTCTTAAAGTGAACAAGGAACCAGGAGAAATCAATCCAATAGCAGCAAGAGGAAGCAAAGAGAAATAATGTGTGACTAATAGGAATCAGTGAAACAGCAGGAGGCAACACAAATGACATAAAAAGAATATGTGGACAAATAATAGCAGAAAATTTCCCAACAATGGTAAAAGAAACTGATGTTCAGGTAAATGAAGCATATAGAACTCCAATGAGCCACAACCCAAATAAAAACACCCCCAGGCATATAACAGTCAAGATCCCAGATATGCAGCAAAAGAACACAATATTAAAAGCTGCTAGATCTCCTCCCTTCTTTGGGCTCTTGGTTTGGCTTGTTGCTCTTTTTCTAAGAGTTTGAGGTATATCATTAAGTTATTTATTTGCTCTCTTTCTATTTTCTTTGTATAAGATTGCATTGCTATAAATTTCCCTCTGAGGACTGCTTTCATTGCATCCCACAGATTCCGATAGGTTGTACTTGCTTTTTCATTTATTTGTAGGTAATTTTTAATTTCTTCTTTAACTTCTTGTGTGACCCATTGGTTATTCAGTAGGTTGTTGTCTAATTTCCACGTGTTTATGTGGTTTTTGGAGTTCTCTTTGTCATTAATTTCCAATTTTATTGCATTGTGGTCCGATAATATGCATGGGATAA